>OY720022.1:28113250-28262881 GCA_963082485.1 Eudonia mercurella
AAATCTTTTATTATTATGCATGTACGAGATCTTCTTTACAAAAATGTTGCGATCTTTTCATGGGATGATTCTAGTCACTATTCAAATAGAGTATTGGGTTAAACGTTGGTGAAATGAAAAGTTCGTTTACTCTCGAGTAATTAGCGATTTACTCTCGGAATAAGACTTATACTACCTTGATGAAATCCGCCCTGAACTATTTAAGATAGTCCTCTAAACACATCAAAAAGTCAAAACGCTTGTGTGAGGAATAGCTTCACCTCTAACGTACTTTGGACACTAACATCATAGATGCCATAGTTGTGTTATGAGTAGGTAAAGATCATCATTCATCATCATCATCATCATTTTAAACATCGTCGTTTATTGTCTACTTTGGTCAGTAACATCAAAGATGCCACAGTGGTATCAACCATAGATTTGTTTGTGCAGTGGTACCAGCCGTTCAAGGGCTGCCTGCGCGGGCTGCTGATGAACGGGCAGCTGGTGACGGAGGTGCGCGCGCGCGTCAACTCGCTGCGCTGCGTCGACCGCGTGGAGGACGGCGTCTACTTCCCGCCGTCGCCCAACGAGGCGCACAGCAACTACATCAAGGTACGGTTACCGTACCGAATATTAATCATAAGTATTATGATTTATTATCATTGTCATTGAGGCGGCATTACACTCACTCGGATCATTTTTGATTAATAAAGGCGGTGAGGTGTTATTAAAAGTTGATATTAAAAATGCCTTCAACTCCGTCAACAGGGCCGCCATGTTGGCACAAACAAAGTTAAAGGCCCCTGCAATATTACTATTCTTAATGCAGTGTTGCAGAAGAACCACCTCCTTTCATCTGCCATCGGATGCCAACAGTCTCGCCATCCACTCGGTCATCGAACAGCTAAATTCAAAATTTTACGTTTAGTATCTGGATGATGGAACCTTAGGAAGTGGCGCGTCAACTGACCTTTCAGATTTTTTAACTCTAGTTCGCGAGTTCCGAGCCATAGGCTTGGAGCTTAATTTCGGTAAGTGCGAGCTTTATCTGTCGGACAGTTGCGTGGATAGAGACGCCATTATTTCTAGTTTCAGAGAAGTGGCGCCTCAACTTAATGTGATCGACAAAAGATCTCTTCGCCTCTTAGGGTCCCCTATTCTAGCTAGACGATTCCCTCCCAGATTTTATAACTGCAAATTTACAAAATTTTTGTGATACGTTAGATCGCCTTTTTAAAATAAATTGTCACATGGCTTTTACACTGTTATGTTATTCTCTATTCGTTCCAAAGTTCACGTATGTTTGCGGTGTTGTCAACTCTGAAAATTTCCGGACCTCAACAATTTAGAAGGCACCAACGCTTACACACATTTTGAACATCAATTTTAGAGACCACTCTTGAACCCAAGCAACACCCCCTATTAGGTTCGGTGGCTTGGGTATCCGTAAAACTACTGACGTGTCCCTTCCGGCGTTCTCATCTTCAGTCCATGCTACTCAACCACTAATCAACAAGATACTGGAAACATATCGTGTTCCCTTCTGGTTTCTCTTCCAGCCTCGTCCAGGCTAAGGCCGCCTGGAGTGCCACTTGCCCGAATTCCGAATATCCCGACCACTGGGCGACCACTAATATACATAGATAGAGATATACCTGTAATACTATAAATCGTAAATGAATCGTAAACAGCCGTAACACGAATTTTTTAATAAATACAAAATAGATCGCTATTGGGTAAAAAAGTCCGCGTCTAATTCTAAGTTCGTTTGCTTGCGTTTACTGCACACATTTAACAGGCATACTTACTAAACAAAAATTACAAATCAATTTATTTAAAGAAGTAGGATCTCGACCTCTGTAAAAGATATTAGTGGGAGGCCGCCAAAGATCGTGGTGAATGTTATGGGGGAGTTAAGGTTGACCGCCAGCCGACAGGCCCAGACACAATAGAAATTCAATTGTTTGTCGGACATATGGCGTTTAAGGTGTTACTTAAAGAATAACAAGTAATATTTTCCACATTTTGTTTATACATAGTACGTTACCTTTAATTTCGACTATACCCCAACGCCTCTATTTAGACGTCCTAAAACGTTCACAATCGCGTCCCATAGCGTCTTGTACTATTATGTATTCTGTGGTAGCGTGATGATACTGCCATTGTCCCTATAGTCGAAATTTCAGATAAAAACAGTAAATGTACAAAGCCCTCACTAACACAACACTTGAACAACAACACGGGAACACCATTAGTCAATTGATATTTTTAACTGTAAGATGCATAAATTTAAAAAGGATATAAAGATGATAGCATTCGTTACTTATGGTTGATATTGATGTGGATAAATAGATTATATATTTTTATTTTTATTTTTTTGATATTTTTTTCGAAATTTTGATGTAAATACTGCTTTGTGTACACATGCTTACGAATTTAGTCTAGAGCGCTACGTTGTAACCTCGATTTATTTTGTTTCTCAAAAGTATTACATAAAACATTCACTTACTGAGAAATTTACATTACATTACAAAATTATTTACATTACAAAATAGGAACGTATACAATGTTCGAAGATAAACATTTATAAAATAGGATAGTTAACATTTTTCTATTGTGGATAACAACAACTATAGTGATATCGGGGATAGAACACGGATGTACGAAGCAAATCATATCAATTTATAAAATGTATATTATTATATCAAATTAACAGTATCAAAACTTTTGTGTTTTATGTTTTTAAAACCCTAACAGGGTCATGTACTTTATCTACCTTATACCTTTAAAAAGATGTTATATTTTGTGTATCAATAAATAAATAAATAAATGACACAAATCTCCTTCCAGCTGTTCAAACCAAGCGAGTTCCGGGTGGGCAACGAGATCTCCATCTCCATGGAGGTGAAGGCGCGCAACAACACGGGTCTGTTGCTGGCGGTGCACGGGCGGCACGACTACCTGGTGCTGGAGCTGCTGCCGCACGAGGTGGTGGCGCGCGTCGAGAACGGCAAGGGCCCCTTCCAGGCCTCCTACAAGCTGGGCGCCAAGTTCACGCTGTGCGACGGCAACTGGCACAGGATACACAGTACGACCTTCATAATCATACTTCTCTATTGCACACTGGTAGCTTTTAGGAAATTTTTGATGTGTAACATTTTTCCGCTCGCTTTCTATATAAGCAATTTGTGGGAACGATTTCGTGAAATGGGACGGAAGTATGTGTAACAGTGTAACAGGAAGTCGGGGCAGCGCGCAAGCGCGCGCCATTTTGTAAATGTCTTCTAATAAGTATTTATTGCATTTATTTTGTAGTTATAAAATTATGTAATACCTGACCCATATTTGTCAGAATATAATGTTAAAATTGCTTATTACTAAGGTGAGATGTCAAATGTTACACATCCTATACGACTACTGTGAGGGACAGCTGCCATAAGCTATCTACAGTTCCCACTACTCCGGACCGGCAGTCCGGCAGTTTTACCTAGGGCTCGCTTGTTTTATTTTCATGTAAAAGTTTCATCTGTCATCGGGGGGACAGATGAAACGTTTCCTTCCCATCTGTCACCTTTATGGACAAAACGGGGTGACAAATGGAAACATTCAATTTAAAAGGTCTGCCACTATTTTAACACCTATTAGGTCTCTAAAATTATTATTAATCTATAAAAAACAAATGCAGAAACAAACACAGCATTGGTAATACTCGTATAATATAATCTATGAACAATAATATAAAATAAGTAGATTACGTCGCTGGATGCGAGCAGCACAAAACCGGTCGTTGTGGAGATCCTTGGGGGAGGCCTTTGGCCAGCAGTGGACGTCTTTTGGCTGAGATAATGATGATGATGATGATGATGACTGACATTCAGGATAATCAAAAGTGAAGATTTCTTAAACTTACTAACATTATTAAATTAATTAAATATGCCATCTAAAATGAGTATGAAAATGCTTCCTATTTACATTTAGTTTTTATAAACCATTCCGCAGCGGTAAAATCTCGTCACGTGGTGTCAGTGGGTGTGGACGGGCACTTCTCCGACGCGGGCATCGGCGTCTCCAGCTCGACAGACACACGCACGCCGCTCTACATCGGCGGCCACGAGCGACCTATCAACAAGCTGGCCGGCGTTGAGGCGAGGAGGGGCTTCACTGGCTGCGTCCGCAACATCGTCATCAAGGAAGCACCCGTCAAGGTGCCGCTGGCTGCTGCCGGAAGGAACGCGCAAGTCGGCGTGTGCCCCGCTGACTAGACAGCCATCAGTTAGATATAAGTAACATAGTAGCAATATAAGTGTGAGAATATATCTTGGCGTTATCCTTTTTCAACTCCACCTCAAATACCAGTATTTTTAGCCCGCTTCTGGCATGTTCTGTATTTACTGCCGATAACAATTCTACCAATATCACGTAGATATCCAGTACACGAAAAGGACTTTACTTCACTCTATCGCTAAAACACATTGTTATTTTTACTGACATCATTATCTTAACCACTGTCATCGCAATATTGAGTAGTATATCAAGTTCAACAAGCTAGCGGGATGCGCAACATCGTTATCAAGGAACCACCCGTCAAGATGCCGCTGGCTGCTGCCGGAAGGAACGCGCAAGTCGGCGTGTGCCCCGCTGACTAGACAGCCATCAGTTAGATATGGTTCAGAGATCAGTAGATCATAGCAATATAAGCGTAGCATTATTCTTTTTAAACTCCACCTTAAATACCATTTTTTCCTCTGCTTCTTTGTTAAAGGCATGTTCTGTATTTACTATCGACAACAATTCCGCCAATATCACGTAGGTAGCCTGTGTACGGAAAACACTTTACTGCACACCTTCGAAAACTGTCATTGTTTAACTTTACATATTTACTGACATTACCTTACCATTACTCTATCTACTCTAACTCGAATACAATCAGGCTTACGACAGTGATGACAATTAGAATGTGTACCTACTGGCTAAATAACTAAGCACCCACCTATGTAAACTACCAGACTTGCAACACCCTTTAAACAGGGTCCATGTACCTATTACTATATATATATATACATATATTTACTATATATAACAATTTTTCCTATGAAACAAAGGTCAAAATATGACAAAAAAATTTAGCCATTTATACAAAACATTTTAAAAATTGTTCATTATCACTGTCTAAATAAAACCAAGTCTAAAGAATTATGACCTTGTATGGCTAGTGAAAAGTTGCACAATGTCACTTTATTAATGTCCAATAATAGTATCAATTCCTAACTGATAATACCAACATAAAACAACGAGTTTCTTCTAAACTATAGACATTCTTTATAACAAAATAGTTTTGTAAACCATACAGTTATTTAATATTTAAATGAAACAACTTTTACGGATCTACTCGCGTTTATTTTACTTTACACATTATTTAATGTTTATCCTGACGTTTCGAATCCTTTGCAGGGTCCGTGGTGACAGGGAGAGAGAGTCTGTAAAGTAAAATAAACGCGAGTAAAGGTTGTTTCATTTAAATGTATAGTGTTCGCGTAAACTTTAGAAAACAATAAGTTATTTAATAGTTTTCTGTAAATCTAATAATATTGACAGTCCTCTGTAGTTTATCATTTAATATACCAATTTACCATACCTAATGTAGTTTTATTTGTTGGATGTGATAAATAAAAGAAAACATAGTTGAATATTAAAACGTTGAACAATTTATTTTACATTTCTTATAATAGGTACTTCAATAAAAACAATCTTAAAATGAAAACACAATTATTTACAGTTACTTATATAACGCCTTTATACGCGATTAGAGTAAAAAAAATACACAATCATTTAAATAATAAAACTGTTAAGTTATCTTTAATTACTACAAATCGATTAAGACAATTTTCGTTACAAAAATATTTTGCCAACTTCACTGATTTTGTAAATATAATCGAGCTTCAGCATTTGATATAAAGATTGCTTCCATAAAGAGGTCGTTCAGTTTATTTAGAATGACGCACTAGATCGCCGGAGGAAGGGAAACTATCCCTAGTTGAACTAAGCGATTGCCGAATTATATTAAATATCACGTCAAAATGCAGCATGTGAAAACGACTTCAATGTATAACAATTACCGGATCACGTACATAACATCTAAGTTATTAATGTATAAATAACACGTATGGCTCTAATTAGTACTGAAAATTGTTTTGACAATACCTCATTCTCATCGAACGCAACTCGGGTTATATCACATACTTTTAGAGTCGAAATACATACTAACAATATAATATAACATAGACAAAAATCGAATAAGACTTTTTCATAACTCTTCCACACTTACAAATAATATGTTTAGACAATAATTTTACAGAATTAACACAAACAAAACATACAATTAATATTTGGTAACGGAAAGTATTTACGTAAAACTAGTACCTATATGTTTAATGGTAACTTGTATGTATGATTATCGGAAGGCTATCATTATGCCACTAATATTACAGAGCTTATTAAAACAAAGTTACATATTATAATAGTGGTGGTGCTGATAAGACTTAATAGTTATTATTATACAATAATATGTATGATTTATATATAATTTTACGCAAATTTTGTTGCGAACAAAATACAATTTGAAAAAAGAGTGTTGAAAAAAAAAATCTACGAGCGGGATTCGTCATCAAACATCCGTTTCATCCATTCCATCAATCCATTCAACGTCATCAAACATCCGATCTAAATAGTTGTCGACATTGAATAGGGCTCCTTTGGCTTACAGATTACAGAGTAAGAGTAGATAGTGTTGATTAATTTCGGCGAGTTGGATTGAGCCACAATAGCATAGTTGGTAGTGCACCTGACCCGGCATGTCACGGGGTGAGGGTTCGAATCCCGCTCTTGGAAATTTTTTTCAACACTGTCTTTTTTCAAATAATAATATGTATAATCAAACTATGCTAAGCGAAAGCCCATTACCGCACGAGACTGTTAGTGTCTACAGTGTAATGTCGGGGCCACATAATCGCTCAAAAATTCGTGAGGCCTTTGTCGCGATAAAACTTGCTGTTTATTTTATTTATTTTTTTATAGATAGCTCGGCAAATGACTCCATTCCACCTGATGTTAAGTGGAAATTGAGCCCAGACGCAAAGATAACTGGTGCAGCGTGAAAAAAAACGTAGCATCAGTTAATCTCACTCTGCCGGACCAAAAGGTGCTTCTTCACGCCTCTTTTGAAGGACCATATCATAGAAAGGAGGGAAAACGTGTGCTATGTAGACGATGTATGTGTGTGTGGTAGACTATTCCATCTTTTGGAGGTGCGACAAAGAAACGAGTCACCAAATTTCTTTGTGCGCGATGGATTGTTCGAGACAGTACAGCGGTGACTCCGGAGAACAGCACGCGTACTCCTATGGAGGAAGGGAGAAGGTGGGATGAGGTCAAAGAGCTCTTCAGAACACTAATACATACCTATTGCGTTCAGCGCGACGCTGCAATCTGTCCAAGGCATTGAGAAGAAGAGGTACGTTTCGGATATACGCCTTATACTATACGAATAATCACATAAATATTGCTAACATTACTGATTTGATTCGGCTACTACGGTGCGATTTTATAATAAAGTTATTATTAATTTATTCTACTTTTAAAACTGACAAAAATACACTATGGAATATCATATATTTTTTTAATTTAAATTATTTTATAATATATATTAATTTAATTTATATATTAATTTATATTATTACCATTATACTTATAAGTGTAAAACCGTAATTGTATTTTAAGAGTAGTTATTATTATTTACCTTTCATGAACGTTCCATGTCAAAGGAGTAGTAGTAGACTTCAAATTTGAATACGACTTATTGTTATAATAATGTAAAATTTATTTTAATCGATTCGATCGCACCGCGGCCCATTTGTCGCGTACCGTGGCTGTCGTAGCCCAAGGCACCGGTCTTAACTTGTACTACTAATGTTTATTAAATTTCTATTTCGAGGGCCGATTTACTTAATAATATTTCGGTCATTGTGCTCTACATCTGTGTTCTTAGCATACAAGCGTGTGCGTCAGCACAGCTGGGCCACAGTGAAAAACAGACTTTTTGACTATGCCAGGAATTAGTCGATAATTAGTCGGAATTAGTCGACAAGTAACAGAATTAGTCGGTCTCGCGTTTAAAAGTTATAAGGGGTTATTTGTGGCCCAGCTTTTATATAGATTTTATTATTTAAGTACCTATACTTACATACCTATATCGGACAAGGAAATATTTCACGTTGCATTCAACATTGCTCAAATTGAATTCTGGGATCGTAGAGCTTGTTTTTTCTTTTCAGTTTTTTTCTCTTTGCAGTTATTTTTTATGTTAGTCCGGTTTTTACGAGTATATATATAATTGTTTTTTATGTAAGTATTTGTTTTTTTAGCAGTCGGATTTTTTGTTTTATTTTAATAATTTGGTTTATTTCAAACTTTTTAGTTTTGTAAAGTAAATAACCAAGCATTTCAAAACCTACATAAAATAATTATATTAAAACGCCTTACTCTTTTAAATAACAACGTCATAGCGCATACACCAATTGTCAATAATCTGATTAAGGCGTAAAAACTAAACTCTTGATGTCTAGTACTTTTGACTGACAAGTTCTTTGAGTTTTTTAAACATAAGAATAAAATCTGCTAATACTGCCGAAAACAAAACACCATAAAAATATTGCTGTAAATGAAAAAACTTACATCTACGTCCATAGAAAAATTGGCCATATTCTTTAAATTTCGTAGACATTGTAGTTCGTTTAAAGAATTACCAAAATAGCCAGATTTGACGGGAGTCATTTTTTAAATATTTATAATACATTAGTAAAGTTGATCTCAAGAAATGTTTTACAGTACTTTTATTTATACTTATTAAGTTAATACATCATTCTTTTTATTATTACCTACTTGTTTTATTTCACCGTGAAAGGCTGATGATGATGATGATGATTTCATTGGTTATATTTACCTTGCATGCACTCATTAAAGTTGTACATTCAAATTTAAAACAGTTGTACGCGAATGTACTAGGAGAGCAGTTATATAATGTTGTCATACAAAACACATTGAGTAAATCAGAAACTAATCGAGAAATAATTTGAAACTGATTGAAGTTGTTCACTATTCTCTCACTTAATACTGTTACTTATATAAAATATATCAATATATATATATATATATATATATATGTTGTTAAAAAACAATAGACAAGTACGCAAAATAATTCAAAATAACCATACTGTGCGCATTATGGCCCCCTGGCTCCTAGACTATTCACGAAAAAAACAATGCCCTTTTTCCTCTTAAACGGGGCATTGACTGATTCTGAATTTTTGTATGATGTATCGACTAACTATCGACTAATTCACTATGCAATTAGATTTTCGCTACGTGGTCCCATTCTCGGGTTATTCCCAGTCGCCCCCACCGGCATCGCCCCCACTGGGGACAAATGGGAATTCGTAAAAAAATATGTCCCAGTTGCCCCCTATGCCTCTTTTGAGGGGGCAACTGGGAGTATAAATTTTAAATTTTAAAACGTCCCAGTCTCCCCCACTTGAGACGCCGTAAAGTATAACTAGATATTATTTCATAATGTTGCTAGAAATGAAGTGAAAAATGTAACAATTGTTTAAATATTGAATAAAGTGTTTCTGAATGCCTTATATAAAAATATATTAAGGTAAAACAGTAATGTTGTGGTGAGTTTACGTATTATGTATGATTTTATTGGCTGCTAATTATGTCTAACTTGTGTCTTAACTTTAATTAAAAATAATCATTATACTATAGTTTTATTTTAACTAAACTGATATTAACGAAACTTATTTTGAAAGAAATATTTATAAAAAGTAAAGTTGTTCTTTTTTATGTAATTTTAAAATGGTAATTAATATAAAATTTTAAATAGTTACCTATCTCAATTTGATGTAACGCATACGGCATTTATAAAAATGAGTTTATTTATTGAACATTATTATATTGCTTAATTTGACACAAAATACTAATAGTAGATACTTTGTAATATTGTCACGATATGCTTAGATTTGATTTTTTATTTATTTCATAAGACATTATTTTTTCCACAAGGCATTCAGAAACACTTTATTCAATATTTAAACAATTGTTACATTTTTTACTTCATTTCTAGCAACATTATGAAATAATATCTAGTTATACTTTACGGCGTCTCAAGTGGGGGAGACTGGGACGTTTTTAAATTTAAAATTTATACTCCCAGTTGCCCCCTCAAAAGAGGCATAGGGGGCAACTGGGACATATTTTTTTACGAATTCCCATTTGTCCCCAGTGGGGGACGATGCCGGTGGGGGCGACTGGGAATAACCCCCATTCTCGAGATACAGGTGGCCCAGCTATGCTGACACGTCAGCGCAGCTGGGCCACAAATAACCGCTTATAACTTTTAAACGCAACACAAACTAATTCTGAAACTTGGCGACTAATTTCGAATAATTATCAACTAATTCTCCATGCAAACAGATCTTCGCTACGTGGTCCCATTCTCGAGATACAGGTGGCTCAGCTGTGCTGACGCGTCAGCGCAGCTGTGCCACAAATAACTCCGTATAACTTTTAAACGCGAGACCAACTAATTCTGTTACTTGGCGACTAATTTCGACTAATTATCGACTAATTCCTAGCATAGTCAAAAAGTCTGTTTTCCATTGTGGCCCAGCTGCGCTGACGCACACCATACAAGCTAATATTAAAGTTATCCTTGACACTTATCTTTCAGGAATTAGATGGACGTGTGTAGTCGGACTTATAATGTATTGCTGAAATCTCACTGTTCATTGGAAGCTCCCGATTTGATGTCGACAGGTATGTGACACGCATGGTAAAGTGAAAAATCGAAGGTAAATACTATAATTATTGTAATAAGCCCCACCATAACTCTAAGTACCCTATGACTCTTATAAATTAACTTTTTCTACTGATGCAGTCGTGGACACTCTCTTACAGCTAACATTATCTATTTCTATGACACCTAGTTTATAAGTTACAACGTACAAATTGGTTAATTTGTAAATTTTTACACCTTCATTCCATTATAACCTTTAAAACTTCCGAAATAAGACACCAAATTCATTCTCACTCTACTAATATGGAATACATTTATTAAAATATTATTAGAGAAATTAAAACAATAGTAGCTGGCCGGCATGAACGTACAGGAAAACTGATGAGTTCAAATGAGTCTATGAAACATAAAAGCTGAACTACCTAGATATTCTTCAAAATGTTTTTGATTTGAACGCCTATATTTCGGTGTTATATTTACATTATTCAGTTTTGTTTAGACAAACGATACACAAAAAAACGTATAAGTTTATAAACATAGCAACATTCAACATTGTATCAGTTTGTATCGTGTGTCGCTATCAAATATGTTTAAGGTATTCGACTGTAATCGCTAAATTCGTTTTAAACGAGAAACCAATTATCAGGCTTGAGTTACCTATGTCTAAACAAAGTATTTTGCATGGAAGCCGTATAGCTAAATAAATAAGTAATGCCTAATCAGCATCAAATTAATATTAAAACCTCATTACTCTTTAATGAGTACCGTTTAATAATATAATATTAGAAATGGCAGGAAAGTAACGAAGCTAATAAAAATACATTTAACAGTCCGCGATGAGTCATCGTAACGTAAATGTAACGATGACGACTGACCGGAGCGTAACATCGTAACGTAGCCGTAACTTACCATTCGCAGTGAGTTTGATACGTCATTACTGACAAAGCGATAACAGGGCGGAGCTCGCTGCGAGCGGCTCGGTTCACTGCACTGACTATGCGAATGCTCGCATCGAACATGTTACGTTACGGCAAAACGCTCTGTTCAGTCTCCACCTTTAGACAATCAATCATAGTGCTTTGAGCAGTAGCATCATGTTTCATAGATTAATGCTGGTCAAAACTATACATTTACTCTAATTTAACAAAGAAGACTTATATTTAATAAAACTTTGTACTTTAGCGAGATAAAAATAAATTATGTATATTCAAAAATATAGCTAAATGTCTAATCCTATTCAAATATCTGTACCGTTTAAAGGGCACTATAAATACAAAGGAGAGTAAATATATAGCTTGAATCAGAAGCCTGTAAATGGGTACAATAGTGTAATGTAACATCGTCAACGGATTTTCTTTCTTATTATATCGGTAAGCATAAAGTTTCTTGTGGAAGACGCAATTTGGAGATATCCAGTTATTTTCACAAAAACGTCCAATAATTTTTCAAAGCTTATTTTAGCCATTGGAGTGTTTTGACTTGGTAGTTTAAGCTTAATTCGAAACAATAAAATAACAAATCGAAATAATAGCTGTAATATGTAATAAAAGATTCGACGTTTTTATAAATTTTTTGGATAATATGATTAAGGTACCACACCTATAAACAAGAATGCCAAGTTGTACAGACGCCAGCACATTAGACTACCACAGACTGTCAAATTTCCTCAATAAATTTTGAACCTTATTGTTAAGGCATATGGTTGAAAATGTATTGAAGAAATTTGACAGATATGGATAGATCGACGGGCAGGTGTCTGTACAATTGCTTACTATTTCCGATTTAGTATAAATTATCTTTTTATAGAGCGCCGAATTCGGTTGTACAAAGGGGTTCGAAACTCTTTGTATGGAAGCTGGATGTCGACACGCCGCCATTTTGATTTTTTTCGAAATCGCGTCGCACGATTAAAGTGGTTTGTATGGGTAGAGGACACATAGAGGAACAAAAAATGTCAAGTAACATGGTACCCTAAAGTGTCACGTTACCGAGATATTTGGAAGTAAAGATCGACATATGAGTACAACGACAATCATTAAAATGTACTTATTATGTGTCTATAGGCGTCAGATTGTATTCAAATAATCGTTCCCAGGTTGATTATTATTATTACTGTTTATTGTAAGAGAGCAGGTACAATAAATACAACAAAGTACATTAGGTACATAGGTACATGCCGAATTTGATGTACTACTAGCTAATATCGCTATATTTATTATCGCTATATAATTTTATTGCGATATTTGCGATTTAGTAGGAAAATAAATAATTATAGTAGGTACTGACTGGTTAGTTATCATGTGTGCTTCTTAGTAGGAAGTAGTAGTAGGTATGTAATGTACTTACCTACTCTCTTACAATAAACAATAATAATAATAATCAACCTGGGAACAATTATTTGAATACAATGACGCTTATAGACACATAATAAGTAAATTTTTAATGATTGTCGTTGTACTCATATGTCGATATTTACCTCCAAATATCTCGGAAACGTGACACTTTAGGGTACCATGTTACTTGTCATTTTTTGTTCCTCTATGTATTCTCTATCCATACATACTACTGTCATCGTGCGCCGCGATTTCGAAAAAAAATCAAAATGGCAGCGGGTCGACATGCCAGATTGTTTCAATCCCCTTTTAAACATAATTAATATTACGTGATTTTTGTATAATATATACAAAACCCCTTGAAACATAATAATTAAATCTGATAACTACGTTGCTATTTTGCACCAATCATTTGGCAGAAAATGTTTATAAATGTAAAAAAACTATATATCGTGCAATTTAATCTATGCTAATCAAATTTACCTACATCATTAAATGTTACCTGGACTTCTCGTAGAAAAATCGTCTCTTTATTTGTATTAGTTTGTGTATCTTATTTATTTCTTACAAGTTCAACAAACTGTCTTTATAGTAAGGCCGTTTTATACAATACGCAAAGTATTTTATTGGAACAAATTCTCTTTATATAATCGTAGACATATTATTTAGCATCAGTAGTTGAGTTGTGCATTTGACTCGGCAATGAACCTGATGTCTAATTAATTTTTAAAGAAATTAACAAAGATGGTTCACTATTTTATCTAAAAGCTTTATATGCTGTTCCATTTATTTAGCTATTTTATTTACTTAAAAGAACTGATATGTGTTATTATAAATCGACAGAGTTGTGTGAAAATGAATCGAGCTACATGTTGGTTTACATCAAATAGCGACCCGTCAACTCCACTTACTTCTTTATAACTTATTAGAAGTATGGAAATAAGAAAATTGTTGAAACATTTCATAAAAAGTTGCTAGAACTGTTCTTAGCTTGTTCATTTTACTATGTTGACATGTATGCCAACATAGTAAAATGATTCAAGCCATTGGTGTACCAATGGCTTGAATCATTTAGGTACAACTCGGTCCAAACATACAGTCATATACAACCGTAAAACACGTGATCCGTGGTCATACGTTACGCCCGCAAGCCCACGATACTGCACAAGATGACACCCTAGCGTTATCATTCAGCAGTTCAAACGTCACCACACTTAATCTTCTACACAACTAAAAGTCCCTTTTGAAGAGCTCAACTAAAGCGCTAAGAGCTTAACTAAAATATCACTTTGAAATTAAAAAATACATTTGCATCATTTATACAATAAAACAATGCTTTAAGAAATTCAATCGACTTTAAGGTGGTCATGCAAATTGCATTAAAAATTTCACAGTGTTCATCTTTGGACACAAATTATGTTTTCTCATGTGTTGATTCAAATCGGGTATTCAAAATCTGCATATGTTTTTGCTTTCGTCTGATGTAGTAAGTACTGCATAAAAGTTCGTGGCCTTTGTAATTCATTTGTAAGTAACAATCAGGACGCAATGGACACCTTATTATTACATTGAACAAAAATCTAGGAGTATGTCATTCACTTGAGGACGAAATTATAATGGGTGGACGGAAACAAAAATAATAGCTTTGTTACACGCTTGCAGTTACAGCCGACGTACAAAAGTCATTGATCAATAAGATTCAGAGATCAGATTTTGAATACCTTTACCTCTTAAATAGTTACCCTACAATACAATGTATGGAGTATGGATGACACGTTTTACAACATTTAAATCTATCATACAACGACATTGTAATGACAAAACATTTGGAAGGCAAGGTATCAAATGACGGAGTTAGGCCCATCACTTGAGCTATTTCCCTGGGAAGTGTTTGTCGTCTGACCGAGTTTGCCGAAAGTATACTCTCGGCAAATTCGACCGGGCTGAAACAAAGAAACGTGCCTTTACTATCTGTTTTGAGTAGCGAAAGTCAGTTGGTTGTAACGGTCGAGTAGGTAAGATAACCGGAACTAAGGTCCTATAATAGGCCTTTATAGTTCTTTTTTATAGAACTAGCTCAGGATAGAGATAGGTGGAAGGAGAGGGGAGGTCTTTGCCCTGCATTGGGAAAGTAATGGCTGATAAAAATAACAATAATAGCAAAACCAGCCACAACACTAAGCCTATCCTAATGAAAACTTCATAAGCATGAGGAACATACAAATTGACGCCCGCTTCGCGTTGCGTCACGACTTCAAGAGTAAAGTTGGGAAATGGCATTTTTTCCTTATATTGTTTCTTAACTTCTTTATTCTCTGTAATTTTCTTAGGCATAAAAAGGTTTCATTAGATTTGTAAGGTTTACCGAGCTATATAAAGTTACATAATGGGTTTCTGCGCTGCGTCATTTCGAAACAGTTTGTATAGAAAAGTTTTAAGGAAAACAAACCATCGGGCTTACGAAACGCTTTCAATGGGGAAAATAAACATCACATTAACAAACACAAGAATTTGTACGGCTTTAAAGCAGCGACGTCTGCGAGCCCAGTGCGAGTTTTATTCATAACTCTTTTTGTTTTTGTCATACATAATCTCGATTTCGGTAAATTTTCTTTTAAACGCTATGAGGAAAGATTTTTCTATTATAGCGCGTTACATGTATACTATTCAAAATTCAAAATCAACGTTTTTAAAAGCCTCATAAGACTTACACCCGTTTGCACTAAACTTATGAATCGCCTAAGTCTTTCGGTAGGGCATGTTTGTCCGCCTGGCTAGCTACCCATCCATCCATACCATCCGTACCGTATCCGTACCATCTTATCTAAATATGTCGCCGTAACATCAATGTTTGTATCATTGTTGTGTTCCGGTAGCTAGATATGAGATAGCCAGTGCCTCAGTAGTTGTGGTTTCCGGGTGAAGTGCGCTTCCATTTTCGGCTTAACTAACTAACACTTAACATCAGGTGAGATTAAAGCCAAGTGCTTACCCGTAACATACATATACATATTATTTACCCGGCGGACTTCGAAATTTACTTAGATTTTTATATTAGGTACTTAAAATGTATACACAAATATGGTTTTATTTAATTTATAGCCGTGTGTATATCTGAAATATGGCTAATTAATGTACTTAATTGATGATAAAAGTGGACAATTGAACACTTTGTTATTTTCGACATTGACTACTATTCACAACAAAATATGTTTTTCATTTGTGTGTGAAGCAGAGCGCAAGAAATGTGAGCTAATGAGGTGGCTGAAAATGAACATCATTTTCAATTTGGTTCATTATAATTGTTCATTCGGCTGACTCAAACATTATATTTATTACTAGTGGACCCGGCGGAGTTCGTACCGCTTTGGCAGTTTCCATTCATTCCCGTGGGAATATCGAGATGAAAACTATCCTATGTGTTAATCCTGGTTATAAACTACCTGTATGCCGAATTTCATCCAAATCCATCCATCCGTTGCAACGTGAAGAAAACAAATATACACACACACTTTCGCATTTATAATATTAGTGTGATTATGTACAAAATTTCACGATTATCGGTTGAATAGTATACGCGTGAAAGCGTTACAAATAACAAACAAACAAACTCACTTTCGCATATTAAGTTAGGTTACTATTAGTTAGGATAGTTAGGGTATAAACTCTGATTCAGACACACATCTGCTTATAACGTAAGTATACCACTATTGTAACCCTGTAAAGGCCATCCCAATCCTATCCAAACTACTCGGAGAATCTAGTAGAGTGCGGGAGCACGCTTACGCTTGCGTGATGCGATTCCCTCTAGAAACTTTCTGACGTTGTTTTGATCGTGATCAAGCAGTGTGGCTTGAGGAACCCTTTAAGTTTTTCACCACCCCCAAAAAAGTACGGTGACGCTGTGAAAGCCGTTTACAGATAACAGCAAACTCTCCAAAATATTTTTGAGCTTATCAGCAAAAATCAATCTTTTTTTATATATGTCAATATCCATGACAACTAAACAAACAAATCATTTTGTATTGGAAAATTAAATTGTCGTTTTTAGTATTTTCCGTTCCTTATTATATATGTTTCTCATCGTTTAAACCTTCCCTGAACTTCCACAAATATTTCAAAATCAAAATTAGCCAAATCGGTTCGGCCATTCTCGAGTTTTAGCGACTCAAACGAACAGCAATTGATTTTTATATATATAGATTAGGTCCTTACCTATGAAAATGACGTTTTGTATGAAGATTTTTATAAAGTTATATTTTTCATACTAACGTTTTTTTAATTTTCTTAGCATCTATTTATGTTAACACTATAAAAATTGTAGAGTAATATGTTTGTTTCACTAGCTAAATATAGCAGACATTAAAAAGAAAAAAAATCAAGTCCCTTCAAAGCTACAATGATCCAAAAGGTCAATTCCGCGAACAAAAAAAAAGTAAAAAAATATTGAGCGACAAAGACACAAAAGGAATAATTATTGTCATTATTGAAGCCTAAGTAACATAGTCCTAATTAAAGGTGTATAATAATATTAACAACCGGTATTGACTTTTAGAAGTAATACACCTTTAGTAAGTGAGAAAAAAACGTCAATTTCATAGGCAAGGACCAATATATATATATGGTCTATTTATTACCTGTATACTATTGATGCTGACTCTCCACTATGAGCATGATCGACTGCTGCGAGTCTGCGTGCACGGCGGGCACGATGCGCAGGCACTCGATCTGGTGCGTGGCCCAGTCCTTCTTCTGGCAGTACGTGGAGCAGTACGGCGTGCGGCGGCACAGCGAGCACTCCGCCGACGCCTCGCGGTTGCAGTTCGCGCACTGCAAGTTAAACTGATATTTGTTTTATTTAGCTATTTAGTCCGTAGCATGAGGAGCTCGATGGCGCAGTGTTTAACGCGCTCGGTCTACGATTGCTAAGGTAAAGCAAGTTAAGCAAAGACCGGTGATCGGATGGGTGACCAAAAGTTTATCATATCGAGCTCCTCCGTGCTTCGGAAGGCACCTAAACCTGTTGGTACCGGCTGCATTAGCAGTCGTTAATAACTACCAATCCGCACTGGGCCCGAGTGGTGGTTTATGGCCCGTTCTCCTTATCCATCCATTATAGGGAAGGCTCGCACCCCAACAGTAGGAACATGAAATAAGCTGTTGAAGATGATTCAGTCCCTTCAATTATTATAAAAATAACCAATTATTTCGTTTCGGTTTTGTAAAAGATTTATAATAAAGATTTACAGACACATAGCATCTATAGCCTAACCTTTTTTTAGATCGTCTTTACATTAGCATTTCTCCAGCGTAAGCGTTTGATAGAGATATGTGTAGCACAGGCGAAACGCTATACGTGTCCCGCCGCATTACGGATGCGACCACGATAGTACCCGCTGTGCTGCGTAGCAACGTTGTCGCGGCGTCTGCGCTTAGCACACGTTTGTCAAACGCTAGAGAAACGCTTGTGTGAAGGAGCTCAAGAAATATATACAAGGTTTAATGCAAGTTACATTTTTGACTATCTAGCAAACGGAGACACAAAGAAGACGTTCAATCGTATTGGTTTAAAAAAAGGGTCCCTGACATACCTAAACCATATAGTCTGCATTAAAAGCTGTCAAATATTTTATTCAAAGCGCTCTAGACGCTCGGCAACCAAGCAAAATAATTATGTTTCAATAAAAAATTTGGGTCACGGTCAAGAGTTTACAAGTTCGCGGTTGCAAAAGCAACCTGAAAAACATTGTGCAAACGCTTGTAGCCGGTCAGTTTCATGCCCACTTCTCACGGTGAGGCAACAGGAACTAAATACTTATTTTGGATTAAGGGAGTTTTTATTTTGACCTGCCGTTACAAACCCCTTTGCAGGTTTTGTCTGTGTGGAAATATGTGATAAACGTGATTATTATTACCGTGTAAAGTGTTTCGTTTCAATGTGTGTTATTTTGACCTGCCGTTACAAACCCCTTTGCAGGTTTTGTCTGTGTGGAAACATGTAATAAACGTGATTATTATTACCGTATAAAGTGTTTCGTTTCAATGTGTAGTATAGTGATTGCGTGGACTTTGAGAAGGCTCTTAGCTTCTCTCTGATAGAAGTTGGACAATAATGCATGGGCTTAAGCAGCCCAGTGAATCGAGTGAGGCTGAGAGGTACCTCTGCAACTCTAAGATACCAGACTATTCTGCACATTGGCTTAAGGACCCGAAAGTCAAAGTCCACAAATAGTCAACAGCAAAATATATGCACAAAAAAATTAAGGTAAGAATAATAAAAATATATATTTATTTTACAATACGTAAAGGCAATCAGGCACCTACACACACACACTATAGGCTATTCGCTACATTAATAAGTATATTTTAATCACATCTAAAAGATCTTTTTGGCCAAGTGGTCGTCTAGTGCACTCACGATGGTCTGTAACAACCTAAGTTCCTGGAACTTAAGGCAAAACCTAACAAACCCATTACTACCTATTTATCTTAAGGGTGCGCCATCCGTACGTAACAAGTGTCATATATTTTATTTGAAATGTCCTCGTCTCTATTTATTTGATGCCGCGCGGCCATAATAATTTTGTATGGGGAATTTAGGGTGCTTAACGGAAAATAATAATTTAAATAACCGCTTGAAAAATCAAAAATGTGAGACGGACGATTTGTAGTTGGCGATTGTTTAGACAAAATAAGAGGTACAATAAGTTAGATTTACTATAAGATATCAACTAAACGCCGCCACTCATTCATGATTTTTGCCCAACTTTAAATGACATTGTAGAAAAAACTATAGCGTGTTATGAATTTATGGATCGGACTAATTGTAAACACGTTCCCTTTGATACTAAATATATATTTTGTTTATTTAAAACGATAGTATTTTTAATTATATCAACTTAACCGTGACTGCATTTTTGGCTTTTTTTGTTCGGGCCCCCTTAACTGTACAATCGCTAATGTAAATGAATTCATGACCTTTATCATTATAACACGACTAACCATGTACTATTATAAAAAAACAAACAAAGAAATGACCTACGCCACGCTAGATTTAAGTATCTAAAATCATAGCAACATCACGGTCACCCATCCCATAATGAAACTATGTAATAACAGCTTAACATTTAATACTGTAATCGTTTTCCTATCTTATAGTTTATATCATCACTTCCACCTTCAATGACAGTCATTAATTTAATACCTTTAAACGAGCAATTCTTGTTATACGAGGGTGAAAGACACAAACTGAAAGTTTCGGGAATAGAAAAAAATATACAGTTAAATTGAATAAAAGTATTTTTATTGTTTTTCAAAGTATTCTCCTTTATATTTTATGCACTTTCCACGCGTTCAAACCAGTCGTTAAAGCACTTATTGAAGTCTGAAATAGGGGTCGACAAAATGGCCATTTTAAAAGCCTCCACTGCTGCTTCCGGCGTCTCAAACCGCTGACCACGCAACTTATCCTTCATTTTGGGGAATGTGAAAAAGTCATTGAGGTTTAAGTCGGGGCTGTAGGGAGGATGGTCCAGTAATTCGACTTTTTCACCGTCCAGATACTCAGTTGTTTTCCGAGCGGTGGCATTGTCGTGGTGAAGAATGATGCGGCGACTAGGGTTTTTTTTCGGAGTTCAGCAAAGATACTCGGCAAACCGGCAAACAAATAGTGGTGTATCAATCGGCATTGAAAGTCCTACGATCTTCAGGAGGAATAGTAGCCACGTGACCTGATTTGGAGACAAACGTAGCCACCATCTTTTTGGCCGTGCTGCGAGAACGAATAACTTTTGTCGGCTTGAGCTCGTCTTCGTAGACCCCTACTCGATATTGGTTTTTATTTTCAGGCTCATAGGCATATATTCAACACTCGTCACCTGATACAATGCTAAAAACTGCATTTGAGCTTCTTCCGTTGAATTTATTCAAAGTTCTGCGGCACTAATTGACACGAGTCGTTTTCTGCTCGTCAGACAATAAGCGAGGGATCCAACGGGAAAACAACTTTCGCACGCCTAATTGTTCCTGTAAAATAATTTGTATCTGACTCATTCCAATGCCCAAAGACTCTTGAATCTCCTGATGTAACACATGTCGGTCTTCCTTCATCAGCTGGCACAACATCGACGTTTTCTTGCGTGACTGCCGATTTGAAAGTTGAAATTCTGAATACCACCTGTATATTGTCGTCTTTGAAGGTGCTTCATTACAAAAAGCAGCAGTCAGCGGGTCTCCACAGTTTCGGGGGCAATAAATTGATCTAGCTAGGTTTCATTTTTAGAAAACATTATAAAAAAAATAACGGTCATCCAGTTACTATTCATTATGACGATTACTATCCTATTAAACATTGCAGACTATAATTAAAATATACGATCAGTTAAGAATCTTATTTCGAATTAAATAAGAATAAATCTAATCTCTATTCTTGTTAGAGTGTCATCATAACTAATCATCATACTAAAAACACAAACGAAGTTATAGGGGGTCGAAAATGGCCTGAACTGCTTTTTTGCTCGACTTGGCGGGGGCACTGCCGTGCCCCCAGATTAAGAATCTGTATAGATACAGTATTAGAAATAAACAAATGAATTACCTCTCGAACGAAAATTACTCGTATTTAGTCAAGTGCTGGCGAATATTAACTACTAGCTGTTCCCCGACCCAGCGCGTCGCATCGCGTCGCCAGAATGCGCTAGTACCTACTTCGTATTCACTTAGCGTTTTTTCTGACTTTTATTAAGGGTCTTATGTTAAATAGCATATAAACCTTACACAAAAATTGGACTATAAAATCCCATTATATTTTTTTCCAAATCCGACTGATAGTAGAAATTAGCGCGTTCAAACCAAAAAACAAACTCTTCAGCTTTATTATATTAGTATAGATAGATAAATTATAAAAAAACAGCAATCTTTCTCGAAAAAGAAAAATAAAGAAACAAAATATAACATAAAACCTTTTTGGCCTCCGCGTCGTCCACGTTCTGCAGCGACACTTCCTCGACCTGGTCGACGGTGGCCAGCAGCGCGGACGCCCGCTCCTGCTCGAGCCGCTCCATCTGCCGCGCGCTCAACACCCGCACGTCCTCCACGCACTGCTTCAGCTCGCCGGCGAGCCTCGCCAGCGTTTGCCCGATGTCGTCTAGCCGCTTCAGCACGCCATTCATCTCGGGCAACACTGGAATGGGA
Source organism: Eudonia mercurella (assembly GCA_963082485.1). NCBI lineage: Eukaryota > Metazoa > Arthropoda > Insecta > Lepidoptera > Crambidae > Eudonia > Eudonia mercurella. Next base: position 28,135,610 of record OY720022.1, read on the forward strand.
CAACTGGTCAGCTGATGAAGGAAGTCTAATGCAGTAGTTGATTCGTTAAGCAATAGGGTAACTGTCAGAACATCGCTAACTACTCTGAATACTGAAATGGGACAACTGGTCAGCTGATGGGAAGCTAAGTTATGTCAGACAACACTGGAATAGGACAACTGCTCAGATGATGATGGAGAACGACACATTGGGCAGATGGATGGTTAGTCAATAGGAAAACTGTCAAAATATCACGGACTGTTCTGAAAACTGGAATGAGACAACTGGTCAGCTGAGAAGGCAAGCCAAATGCAGTAGTCTATTGGTTAGTCAAAAGGGTAATTGTCAAAACATTGCCGTTTGTTCTGAATACTGGAATAGAACATCTGGTTTGTCAAAACATTGCTGTTTGTTCTGAATACTGGAATAGAACATCTGATTAGCTGATGAAGGATGCCCAATGCAGTAGTTGATTAGTTCGTCAAAAGGATAACTGTCAAACAGCACTGTCTATTTTTAACAATGGAATAGACCCCCACTGGTCCACTGATGGGGGAATCCAAATCATATTGGACAACACTGGAATAGGACAACTGCTCACATGATGATGGAGAACGTCACATTAGGCAGATTGTTTAATCAGTAGAGTAAATGTCAAATCATCACAGTCTGTTCTTAACATTGGAATGAGACAACTGGTCACCTGATGAGGTAAGCTAAATTGGGAAGTTGATTGGTTAGTCAAGAGACTAACTGCCAAAACATCGCTGTCAGTTCTGACCACTTGAATAGAACAACTGATCAGCTGATGAGAAGCAAAGTCATGACGGGTAAAACTGGAATGGTACAACTGATCAGCTGATGAGGGATGCCAAATTGGATACTTAATAAGTTTGTCAATAGGGTAACTGTCGAAACGATACAATCGTTAATTGATGTTGTATGGAAATAGCGAACTACGACATCACTATTGTGGATTACTTAAGCTAAGGGAAACCGCGGCAGGCCTCAATAATATAAGATAAGATGCTAAAGTCAATTGACGAAGTCGCAGTTTCATATACCCAGCAGAGGGGACATTAAATGAACTGCTGATGGTGTTGATGATTATGATGATGATGATGATGATGATGATGATGATGATGATGATGATGATGATGATGATGATGATGATAATGATGATGATAATGATGATGATGATAATGACGATTGCCAAATATATTGCTAAACTACAGTGGTAGAAGCATGATGTTTTCATGTGGTCAAATATGAATTTGCCAGTTTCTTTGTAGTTGAGGATTCCGGATGAAGCGCGCTTTTCTACTTTGAACGACTTATCGACTTATCGCACATTACCGTCAGATGATATTTGTCTTTATAGATATATAATAATAATGATTTCTTTTTTTAATATAGCCTATGTTACTCAGCTCTAATGTAGCATTCTAATGGTGAAAGAAGTTTTTGAGTTTATTCGTTTTAAACATACATACAAAAATACAAAGATTTCCTCTTTATAATATTAGTATAGATAGACTAACTGACCCGGCGGACTTCGTACCGCATTTCTTTTTGTTAAATATTGCTTATGTTACTCAGCGCTAATGTATCATTCTAATGGTGAAAGAATTTTTTTTAATCGGCCCAGCAGTTTTTGAATTTATTATAAAAATTTATTGAAAAATACATACAATACATAAAAATTTATTTATTTAAAAATACAAAGTTTTCTCCTTTATAATATTAGTATAGATTAAATTAACATTTCAACAACAAGAACATAAAAATTCGGAAGTACATATAATAAAAAGAAAAATGCGAAACTCTTGGACTCGAATTACTGCTTATATGAGACAACAGTTACTTAATGGCACAGTGGTTAATAATACTCTTGTAGAAAGCTTAAAATAAAACACAGACCTTTCGCAATTTACAATTCGGAACTGCTCTGAGCAGTTAAAAAATATTTTAAGCATAAATATTTTTTTAGTCCGTCGCCTTTCAAGATTCAAAACCTAAAATATTATTAAAACAACACGTGCTTATACAGCATAAGAAAACAAGCACATTCGGAAACGCGTTTAAAAATATTATAATTATACTAGCTGACCCGGCGGACTTCGTACCGCTTTGACAGTTTCTATGACAACAAAACAAACAAATCGTTAAATAGTTAACGCGTAAAAATCACACAAACAAACAAACAAACAAACTCACTTTTTTAATAATAAGTCTTTGATTATACTCTTGGGAGTATATGTACAAAATTCATGACGATCGGTTGAACAGTATACGCGTGAAAGCGTATACTGTTCAATCAAACAAACAAACAAACTTTCGCATAATAAGTTAGGTTACTATTAGTTAGGATAGTTAGGGTATAAACTCCGATTTAGACACACATTGCTTATAGCGTACACCACTATTGTAACCCTGTAAAGACCATCCCAATCCTATCCAAACTACTCGGAGAATTTAGTAGAGTGCGGGAGCACGCTTGCGTGATGCCATTGCCTCTAGCCTCTAGCCTTCTGACGTTATTTTGATCGTGATCAAGCAGTGTGGCTTGAGGAACCCTTTAAGTTTCTCACCGCCCCAAATAAGTCCGGTGACGCACGTGATAGCCGTTTTTAGATAACAGCAAACTCTCTCCTAAAAATGTTTGAGCTTATGAGCGTGCATTCCATTTTAAACGAAATATCACTGAATATGCGTTTTATACAAGAAGTATCATTGATGAAAACGTCGGTTTTAGATAGAAAACCTCCGCGATCTCGAAATCGTGTTATAGTGTGCGTACGTACACATATACATCAGCTAGACAGTGGCACAAAATAAGGTGACCCAGAAGATAATCTCAATACTTAACGCGCTCAAGCAACATACATAGACAACCTCTCACAAACACGGATCTCGGAACGGCTCGGAACATTTTGAGCGCAGCTGTTGCGAGATTCCGTGTCCGTGATAGGTTGTCTATGTCTGCTTTGCTCGAGCGCCTTTGTATGAAGCTTAACTTCTGTAGTCTCCTTATTTTGTGCAATAACGACGGTGACGTGCAATGTCGTAGGAAGAATTTTGATACTTTCATTATTTATTTGTACAAGTTTGTTCTATTTAGTGAATTTGGCATATTCGTAAATTCAGGTATTTATCTCCGATTGTTTAAATAAGTTGTTATATATTTTATTTCTTACTAATTATTAAGGTAAATTATTAGACAGCATTTTAGAAAAGATGGGTGTGGTCGACAGTTCGATTTAATTCGATATAATATTGGTGAAACAAAGAATTGGTGAGCCAAAGAACCAAAGAACTTTCGTACGCGATGGTCTTTGATGTCGACGGCGACCATCCCAAGGGCCGCGACATTATAGATTATTTTCATTACTTTTTAATCTATAACACAAACTACTTAGTTTGGGACTTGGCTCGGGCCTCGAGCTCAACTCACCAAAGATTAATCACAATCGGATGAAATGTATAAACCTGCACAAAGAAGAAAGAAATAAAACAAAAAATATATTTTATTCAAGTAAACTTTTTGAAGGCTGTTTTGGATAGTCCAAATCTGCGGGCAAGGCTAGTGCCCCCGCCAAGACGAGCCAAGCGAAGCGAAGCGCAAGGACACTATTACCTACCTTTTCTCGAAGCGCTTCGTCGTTTTTTTAACCCTCATCACTTGGGTTTGGATTATTCCAGATAAACAAAATTTGTTACTAAATAAGTATTGTATAACAGAAAAGTAATAAACAGTGAATAAATGTGTCACCTTACGCCCATGTACGGTAGCGAAACGGCCAAGCTACATATTTACTTACTTACGCGAAACAGAATGCACGCTCTTATCAGCGAAATGAATCTTTTTTTTTTTAAATATTGATTCAACCTTTTTTGAATAAAATCGAATTGAGTTTTCAAACAGCGAAATCAATAATTTTTTTATAATATTTATTCAACCTTTTTTGAATAAAATCGGATTGAGTTTTCAAACATGTCAAAATAAAATATAATTTAAAACAATAGCACTAAGGAGTATTGATATCAACTTCGAAGCAAATCACCGCCAAAATAACTTTCTACCCCTTTTTAAACCCGTTAGGGGATGAATTTCAATAAAATACGAAACACATTATAACTGTATAAATATAAAATGTTCAAATAATATATGCGAACAAATTACAAAAACACAAATGTTGAAAAAATTGTTGTTGTTGACATTGAATGGGCGCCTTTGGCTTTCAAAGTAAAAAGTGTTGAATTATTTCGGCGGGCTGGTTAGAACACGATAGCACAATTGGAAGAGCACCTGACCCGCTATGTCAGAAGGGTGCAGGTTCAAATCCTGCTTGTGGAAATTTTTTCAACATTTGTGTTTTTTTATAGATATAGTCGTAGAAATATCTTATAAGAGTAACATTTGCAATTAGCTCATTAGCGCAGCCGCTAGCATTCGGTTTGCGATCGTACAAATTAAACAAACAACAATGGTGTGTCCCTGGATAGGCTGCTCGAATAAAAACATATTATCGAGTTTAGGGAGGCCACGTTAGACCCGTTCCAAGGAGCCCGATGGCACAGTGATTAACGTGCCTAGTCTGTTATTGCTAAGGTTAAGTAACATTCGCGAAGGCTGGTCAGCAAACAGGTCCATTGTCCAAATCTTTATCATCTCTCGATAAAGAAGAGATCGAGAAAGATCTCCGAGCTGCTCCGTGCTTCGGAAGGCACGTTAAGCCGTCGGTCCCGGCTGCGTTAACAGTCGTTAACAACCACCAATCCACGCTGGGCCCGAGTGGTGGTCTAAGGACTGTTCTCCCTATCCATCCATAGGGAACGCTCATGCCCTAGCAGTGAGGACATAAAATGAGCTGGCGATGACGATGATAACCCACTGGTCCCAGTTGTTATACTGAAATGGCAGTTGTTATTGTACATGATTGTACCCTGGGGATTGATTGGTGGTAGGGCTTAAGTTCGCCCGACCCATAACATCAGTGTTGATAGCATTGTTGTGTTCCGACAATAAGAGATGAGATAGCCCGTTCCTCTGCAGGTGTGGGTTCCTAGTAAAGTGCGCTTCTACCTGCAGCTTTATCATCACTTAACATCAGGTGAGATAAAAACCAAGTGCTAAATGCTTACCTGTAAAACATTTAAAAAAAAGTGGTGTGCAGTGATTTTTCTTAGCAACAAGTACGGAGTGTGAATACCTGCCCACCATGATAGGCAGCATAAGGAGCTCGATGGCGCAGTGATTAAATGCGAGTGCTGAGGTTAAGCAACTTTCGCAAAGGCCGGTCGTTGAATGGGTGACCAAAAATATATCATCTCGAGCTCCTCCGTGCTCCGGAAGGCACGTAAATCTGTTGGTCCCGGCTGCATTAGCAGTCGCTAACAACCACCAACCCGCACTGTGCCAGTCGGTGCCAGGCAAGGTAACTTTAACATTAACATTTGACGACATACTATAATATAATCATAATAGTACATTCAATTTTATGCATGAAATTTTGACTACAAATGTGGACTGGCACCGACTCCAAAAATTTTGTTGGCTGGCACCGGCTCCAAAAATAACAATAATTGTACCTAAACATTTTCCTAAAAAAGAATATAGCATTGAGTATAATATAGGTTAATTGCAAGTTAATTGAACAAACTAAACTACGCAATTATTTTTTATTTTTTAGTGCAATTTTTTCAGTCTAACTTTTTGGAGTCGGTTTTGTGAATTACGGTCGAATTTCGACCTCTGGGCAACCACTAGGTATAATTCGCCATACAAGAGTTGGTCAGCAGAAGCCTACCAGGACACGGCTAACTCTTTAAAAAAACATACCGAAAAAGTAGAATCGAAACATAAAGGGCTAAGCAGGGCTACAGGGCATAAACTTGCTTAATACCATGTGTTTGATACCGTTTAGACCAGTGATCAAGTTTCAATATACATTCACAATAGAAAATAACATAGACATAGAAATATTTTATCAGTTCGTGGAGCTTTATAGCGCATCGGTACACATTCGGGTTGCGATCTCTTAAGTTAAGTAACTTTCGCACTGGCGATTCACGAGATAGGTGAAAAATTTAAAAATACCTTCTTAATTAGGAAATCATGTACTATTGAATTATACAATTATACAAGTATGATTACCCAGTCGCAATGGCTTGCTTGACTTGTATTCGGGTTGCGATCACGCAAGTAAAACCGCTTTCGCAATGCCAGCTCAGCTAATGGGTCATCAAATTAAAATACTTCGAGCTCTTCCGTGCTTCGGATGGCACGTTAAGCAAACTGGTCCTGTTTGTTGTCGTAAGATAGCAGTCGTCTAACCCACCAAGCCGCATTCATCATCATCAGTCTATATTAGGCCTCTGCTGGACATAGGCCTCGCCAAGTGCTCGCCACTGTGCGCGATCCGCGGCTACTCTCATCCAGCTTTTGCCAGCCACTTAGCGAAGATCGTCGCTCCACCTTGTCTGAGGACGTCCTACACTATGCTGATAAGCTTGCATTGGGTTTAATGAATCTATAAAAGTATTGTGCAAACTTCTGGACAAAGAGATCTAATGAGAATCGTAATTACTTATTTATGGCGATAACCAACACCAAGTATTGTACTTATAAGTAGGTCCTATTGTATCTATAGTCCTCGGTTCATTGTGAAATGCACACTCCACAAATAAGTAATGAGGTAACACCACTTCCTGTCTGGTCATACATTTAGTATCTGCCAGCTTTGTATATTTTAAATAACCTTTTAAATAATTCACACTGTAGCCTGCTAAAAATATACAGAATAGGCATTTGTCAGTGTGCAAGCTCAGCATCTAGGTTCAGTTGACAGTAAACTATGGCACAGCTATTTGCTTTGCTTAATTACTAGTTTATTAAACTATTATTATATATTATCTAGTAACCGCCTCTGTAGTCTAGTGGTTAATACAACCGGACCCAGAGGTCCCAAGTTCGATTCCCAGCGGGGGGTACATGTTTGTGTATTCGGTTTGGTTGGTGGTAAGGCTTGTTAGTCCACCTGGCTAGCTATCACCATCTTATCTAAATATGTCACCATAACATCAATGTTTGTAGCATTGTTGTGTTACGGCAGCTAGGGATAAAATAGCCAGCTTAAAATCCAATCATAGGGATTTATAAAAAAAAAGGTGGGTATTTTTACTAAAACATGACTTAGGATCAAGGTATAAGGTAAGGTAAGGTAACATATAACTCTGTAGTTGCACTTTGTGCACATCATAAAACAAAAAAATAGTAAACTAGTAAACATGACTGTAATTATATCTTACCTCCTGCATGTTCGGCATTAACTTCTGGATTGTCCAAGAGCTGGTAATCTGAATTGCCATCGAGACCCTCTGCAATGGTCTGCCATGCCTCTTTTGAGTGGCTGTTGTTGCTAGTCTGGTGAATGTTGTCAACATCACTGTCTCCGATGCTTCCCTCTCGTTTTATCTTAGGCTTTTTGTCATCGTTGTCTTGGTATGTTCTCCTTTTTCTTTTAACTGGTGTGAACAGTCTTACAGGCCCCATAGCTGGAAATAAGTAAAATAAACATTTGTACAGTGAATAAAAAGATAAATATAAGCTAAGCTATAAATATGGATAAAAAATATAAACAGCCTTTATTTCAGAATCTTTTTTGCAACTTAATACATTGTTAAAATTTTATCTCTAGCCTCCATGTGGCTCTTGGCAAAGGTTTACTCAATCTCTTTTTGTTTGACACTATCAAAGGGTCAGAGGTACTTAGTAATAAAAACATCAATACTAAGTCAAGTTTATTGCACAAATTTCAAGTCAAAAATAAGTCCCAATAGAACTTTTATTGATGTATTAGTCATCATGTTATAAAACTTCACCTCATCTCGATTCTTCTATTTTAACATGCCACAAAACGCAGGCACAAAAGAAATTCAATTGTTTGTTGGACATATGGTGCTAACAGTGTTACAATGTCCACAATGTTAGTGGCATGATTTTGTCTTAATGTCAATATCAGGATACCGCAACACTACTGAGATGTTATTGTATTAGCAGACAGGCTTTGGTGTAGTGCTGGTGGTAGGGTATGCAAACATATTATGTATTTTTACTACATGCAAGAATAAATCATAACTCAAACATTGTTAAAAAGAATATGGTCAAGGTTACGTTGGAATTGGAACAGATGCAAGTTTTAACCCATTTAGCTCAATCAGGTGTTTGTGTTATAATAAATGAAACTAAAAGTATTATATTAGGCTACATAAATATAATACTTTTAGGGGTGCTAAGTACGCTAAATACAAAAAAAATATAAATTATTAGATGAATAGGTAGGTATAAATATAGGTATTATATAAAATATATAAAAGAATGTTAATGTTTCCTAACCCCTAATTTAAACATGATATAACATTTTCCAATTTTTAAAAGCATACCAAAATTGTATAATATTTATTGTTTACAAGATCTGTACATTATTTTAAACCTAAATAAATACCACTGCATTATTGTGTAAATATGCTGTAACATTAACAAATAAAACCAAAAATAAGCAGTTTATACTAACCAGATTGATCATCACAACAAGCTCCACAAGTGCAACTTGTAGCATGAGGAGTCAATATGCCTTCATCTATAAGGGCCTGAATACTCCGGCCTCCAAATCTGATGGATCTCTTCCAGTCCTTGCTGGAGGCTCTACCACATAAAGCTTCAAACTCACTAGGAGTGTACCACTCCATGCCATACTTGATGCATCTTCCTCGACCCCCAGAGCCGAACCTCTGTTTGTGCAGTTCTGCCGAAATGTTCTTGCAGCGGACAGGCAGTATGGGCATGTTGGCGGTTTCGGCCCATGAGCGAGCGTTGGCGGCGCGCTGGGCGGCGGGCGCGGACGGCGGGCCCACGTCGTCGTGCGAGGAGCGCACCGGCGACGGCGGGTTCTGTATCACGATATGAGTCGGCTTTATATCTTCACTGACAGGCCCACCAGAGATAAAACCGTTGTCCACACACAGCATCGGTTTGAAGTGCGGCAGCTGGTCCGACGTAATCACGTTGAACGCGGTCCCTGTGATCAGTGTGCCCACCGGCAGGGACACTGGCACTGTCACCACTCCGTTCGAGTCGCTCGACAGCCTCGGGGTCTTGACCCCCCTCGCCAAAACTGGCGCGCCATCAGAGCGGTCGGAGTCGTGCTCGGCTGCCGCCGCCAGTGGGTCGGTTTCCGATACTTCGGTAATGTCCGGCATCACGACGGTGTCCGAACTTCTGTTTTCAGCCATTGCTTTCTTCCGCCCGCCCCACGAACCCCTCCCGGTCCACTGCCGTTTTGAACAATCACATCAACGTCGACTGATTCAAGTATTTGCACACAAAGCAAAATCAAACGTTGTTCCGGCCCCGTCCGCCATAATTGAATCGAAAGACGAAAAATGAAAACATTTCACGTACGCTGAGGTTATGGCGGCAAGTTTAAATTTCAAGTGTGATTGATTACTGTATAATTAAATATTTTTTTACTTAAATATAAATGTTTGGTTTGTTGTTTGCTGATTTTAGTAAGACATTTCTGTGAAATTTTGCTTGTTTTGTTGTTTTTTTTTTTTTATTTTTTTCAATCTTTTTCAATCTTTATAAAAGAAGTCTGTAAGGATCGCAGCAAGTGGAAAGAGGTGGTCTCTGCCTACACCTCCGGGAAAAAGGCGTGATGTATGTATGTATGTATGTATGTATGTATGTATGTATGTATGTATGTATACTTGATATTCTTATTTCTTGTTTGGGCTATACTTTGATATACAGCACTTAATTTTATTTGTACACTTTCCTAATTATTTAGGTATATACCTACATTGACACAACTTACTTAGTAGTCTGTGATTGACACGTATTGATAATATTATTAATCTGTGCAAGCATCTCATAACGTAGTGATTGCTTTCTCAGTGCAAGCGAAGTTAGCGAAGCAATACGAACGACGTACAGGGTGCAGGTAGGTAGGGTAACTTATTATTTTAGCAATAATAAGTTACCCTAAGGTGCTTAGGCAATGTGTACCATGAATAGGGTTACCAGATCAAAAATTGAAAAGTCCTGAGATTTTGTCGTAAATGTAACTCACAACAAAAAAACTGTGTTTTTGTGTAGGTACCTATATCCTGTGGGTTCTGTGGAAATCACGAGTCACTCCGCCACGCAAGTGGCCGCGGGCTCGTCAGTCAGTTCGAATTAAGTCATAAGTCATATATTATTTTAATTGAGTCATAAAAAAAACTGAATAGTGTACTGTGTTTTATTAAAAAACGAAAAATCCTGAGATTTCCAAAATCCGGCCTCAATCCTGTCAGGACTCTAAAAATCCTGAGATCTCAGGTCAAATCCGGAGATATGGTAACCCTAACCATGAAGCTGTTTAGGTTTAGGTTTAACTGTAAACATCACGTCATCTCGGCAAAAAGCGTAACATTTTATCGATGAATTAATCCCCAGCATCGTGCCATTGGCCTGTAATTTCCGTTCCGTTCACTATGCCATTACGCCGGCCGGATACTGTTGATTGCAAAGACTACGTTGATTGGCAATCAATGATTGTCTAAAAGCAACCAAACTGCAAATTCGCGTCCATTATCATTTACTTCTGTTTATACTTTCGAAATATGACTTTTATTGTGAATTCCATTGTGCTACCAACTCGCGAAATTTAATTCAATTCACTAAACTAGACCAAATCATTCTTATCTATTGTACTATACACATAGTCATACAAATAAAAATGTTTAAGTAATTCGTTAGCGTTAATCAATGGATAACTAATTAGGTAGGTAGCTAAAATGAAATAAAATGTTCGGCAAAACATATTTGATTGATTGTTTTTTTTTATAATTATTTTTTTTAATTTTTTTTTCTAAATGCTGAATCAAATAATTATAAATTGTTTTATTAATGTGTAAGATCTTTCTGCTCGCCTGCTATATATACAATTTGTGGGAGTGATTTCGTAGAAAAGGGACGGAAGTACGTAACAATGTGATTCGCAACAGCCACCACTCAACAGTGATCGACACTTTATTCAAGCCCAATGTCCGTTTTAGGTAGTAATATTTGAGGTGCTGACATTACTTTCTGTTCACAGTTCTTTACCAGATAAGATGTGTCAGTGTTGTCACACTGTTGTCACAGTGTTGTCACACTCATTAGAAGATATGTCTGTCTTCTAATGAGTTTTTACTGCATTCTCTTTTGATTTGAAAAAAATATATACAGAGTCGGAAGCGCATTTAAAATTGTTAATAAAAACAAGACATATTATTGTTTTAAGTGACATAATGTGTCATCATTTTGATATGTCTAATGTCTTCTAATGAGTATTTACTGCATTCTCTTCATGATTTGTAAAAATACACGTAATTGTTAATTCTTTATTCTATTCCCTATTGTAATATTGATTTCTAAAGGTGAGATGCCAAATGTTACACATCATATGCGACTACTGTAAGACTCGTTCGTTTTTGATTTGTAACATCTTTCCGCTCGACTTTTATATATACAATTTGTGGGAGTGTTTTCGTAGAAAAGGGACGGAAGTACGTAACAGTATGAACCACAACAGCCACCAGTGATCGACACGTCCGTTGTAGGTAGTAATACCTGTGAAATGAACATGTTTCGGGGCTATGTCGCTGTGTTATACAACAATCAATAATGAACATGTCACCATGATTCTGAAGCACTATTTCTCAAAGATATCTACGATTTCACGTAAAATCAGAAAAAATCACAGAGCTCAAATTCTCAGCGTGCGGATAAGTGCTGACGAACTGTCAAACAGTTGCCAAAAACAGTTCTGTTAAGTCGCATCACGCATCCCTTTTTATCACATAGTGTTGCTGCTGGTGACATCTCACTCGCTCAGCCCTTTGTTACTCTATTCCGTTGGTATATTAACTTTATGGTAATACCTCCCCTTGGCATCACATGTTCTTTACTCATAAATAAATTGCGCGGCAGATGGAATGTGTCAGTGTGACATGTCTTTTAATGAGTATTTACTGCATTCTCTTTAAAATTTGAAAAAATATACGTAGTCGGAAGTGCGCATTTAATGGCTCCGCACACTGACCGACTGCCGCTGCGTCTAGTCGCCGCGTCTAGTCGCGTTGTGCCTTAGAGCATTAAACCAACCGGAGACGCCGCTGTCAGGCATTCCCCTCTGCCAAAAGTATATGACCTCCGATCATATCCGTTATATAAAACTAGTTCCAGCGTGTTCCAGCGTCATTTGTAAATCACGGTGCACGCGATAAGACCTGAGCAAAAAATGCCAAATTGCAGCGTGTTTTCACGTAAAAAGCAATCAGAAACGTCGATTGTACAAAAGGATAACGTTACTTTTCATCTGTAATTATTATTTTGTCTTAATATTATTGAATAATGCACTAAATTTGCAAAAAACTGAAAAAATATTGTTAATTAAAAAGTGTTGCCACTAAAACGTCAAGTTGCAACTTTGCGTAACTTTTAAAGTTGAATGAGCCAACATTGAATTACAATTTATATTTCACGTTCTAGAAAGTTAAAAATGTATTTTCACTATAAATGCTTATTTAATTAAAGATAGATCACTACTTATAAATTGTAACTTATTTTTTATTTACAGATTTTTTTTCAACTTAATTGCGGTAAAAATTTTCAATACTATGAAACTGTATGTTTATGATCGGTCTACTTCATTAATATATTATATTTACGTCCCGTCACTTATCCCGAAAATAGGAAATTTTAATTTAATTACATTGGCCACACTGCAACAAAGTTAGAGCTGCGACAGTACAAAAACAAAATATAGATATCACAACGCAACCACCAGCGATACTGCAAACTATAATAGCGGTCGGCCATGTCGCAAACATTTTATTGGTAACACAACGCAACCGCAAGAAGCCGCAGCAACACTATTCACACATAACCACTACTTGACCACCTTTTGGTGCGACGCGACGCCTCGTTACGTGTGAAACAAGCCTTATAGTTGAATTAAGTCGTGATTGCTCAAACTTTGTAATCAGCACATCCAAACTCAAATTTGATACCCGTATTCGTAATCAGCACTCACGAAAACCTTAAAAACGATAAGTACATTTTATGAGATGTCATATTCATAATCAACACTATACCCATTGCATTTCCTAACTAGTCCCAACCTTAGAGCATTAAACCAACGTCCCAACCCAAGTGAGTGCATGTATGTATGGCCATTGGCCACCCGCGCATGATTTTTGTACTATTATTTTTTCTTTGGCATGATTGCTCTCGGTCTATCTAAACACGTACGTAGCCGTTGGCCAACTGTAAGTAATATGTTATATAGACTGTGATATTACATTGGCAGAACGATTTCAAACAAAAAAACGCAATTTTCAAATAAGTTTTGGACATAAAATATTTTTGATTTAGTTAAAGCTTTGCTTTGCCCTGCAGTGGAAAAAGTAAGGGCTGATAATTATCATAATAATAGTTAAAGCTTTAACATTTTTGTGACCTCGGTCTTGGTTTCTATTTTGAGTTACCCATTTAGGACCCAAAAGAATTCAGTCAGAGGTTCCTCATCATTTTAAATTCAGAGAATTCTCTATAATTAAGAAAAAAAAATTATAGAATCGTGTACATAAACCTCAATAACAAAAACGCTATCTAATTGAAAGTAGGTATTTTAGATCCTCAAAATGACCTACCCAAAAACTTAAAATAAAAATTTGAACAAAATATCTGACATGATAAAAATGTATAACTGAACGCAACTCAATGAAGAAGTAGGGACACGAAAAAAGTATCGATACTTTGTGGTATCGAGTACTTTTGTTTTCGATACCGATACTTTTGTACTCGATACTTTGTATTCGATACTTTTACTCAATGAGTAGTTTTTGACAGGTATCGTATCGTAATTAATTCGATAATTAATCTTAGAAATTACTCACTTAAAACTTGGCCTTACGGCCCTAGTTCAATTGTGATAAACCTTCTACAACATTACATTAAGTTAATTCAATTCAATTCAATTCAATCATTTATTGCTTTCCATAAGTATACATGAGTTGTTACAATATTAGTTAAGTTCAAAATCTTTCGTTCCGTTTACAGTTCATCAATTATCATTCCTTTCCTTTATTTAATTCATTTCACTAACAATCACTCACTTGTTCGCCGTTCGTTGTTTGTTTTCTGATATATCAATGCGGTTATGCGGTTGATCATTATTGTGCTTGACTATTATTTTATTTAATAAATCGTAATTTAAAAGTACTCATTATTATTCTGCGTTGACTATCAAAATTGCAGTCATTAGAAGAATGCCGCCTAGTAAAAGTAAACTTTGGCAGTATTTTGTCAAAGTTAATCAACACGAAGTTAAATGCAAGACATGTTTCAAAATCAAAAAAACTTCAGGAAATAACGTCAAACATGCATAAACATTTAAAGAAACACCTTAAACTTAATCCGTCAAGGTAATTTTTTTGTTGATGTTAGTTACAGCTGACTGGCATTGACGTCCTCCTCCTGACTGACGTATGTTCAATAGGCATAGGCATAGGCCCTAAGAAAAGTACTCGATACTTTGAAGTATCGATACTTTTGTCTCGATACTTTTATGAGTACGATACTTTTCTTTCCATACTACTCATGAGTACAGTATCGATACTTTCTATTCAATACCGTGTCCCTATGAAGAAGTAGGTAAGGTAGGTATTGATTTTCTGAACGACATTATTACGCAATGTTAACCAACCAAGTTAAAGATACCTCTCTGTTGCAACATCGTTCAAATGATGAGGTGTATTTTAAACTTTGCCAACACAGTTATATAGTTATGTAGTCGGCTTTTGAGTGCGTATTACATTGTGTCGGTTGCGTAGTTGCCAAACAAAATAAAAAGAAGGGAAATTATCATGATACACTACAGATTTCTATTAGATGGCATCAAAGTTTAGTATTTCGAAGCTTAGATTTTGCCTTTTTCACAAAATAATACAATGTAAGGCAATTTTCCCCAAAAAATAAAAAATCTGAATAACATATCGGTCGCTAAGTTTTTGAAGTAATTTATTAGTGGAAATGGAAGAATTGAGATCTAAACACAATCACAAGTGTATACAAAGTGCAGCGCATCATATCGCTCTAGAGTGCATCCATCCACAGGTATGTTATAAAAAAGTTATCAAGTGAATTAACGACTTTTTAAAATCTTTAACACTTGATTATGTACAGATAATAATTATTTAAATACTGTGTATAATTTTTGTTCCCACAAACTTGTCTTACATGTAAATACATACATAGTAATGCTACTAAACCATATAATATTATCATAAATAATTTCATATATTAAGTGCCCACTCTACCTTGGTCGACATATCAATTAAGTAGGTAGTTACAGTGATTATTCTTATAATTATTTATATTTCTAGTGATGATGTTAAGCAAAAGTAACATTCAAAAATAACACATATAGCCAAGTGTTAAAATCGGCCCATCAAAATCTTGGGGTTGAATGTGACAAAAGTGTTAAATCCCCACAGCTCCTTTATACTACTGTCGTAAACCTATCCCTAGCACAAGCGTATTAGCTTTCAGGGAGGCATAACAAATACCTACTATTTATGCTCTAATTATAGTGAATTAATAATTAAAAATAATATCTTTATCCAGAGCTTTATTTTTATCTGTTGGGTTTCCATCTTGTTAATCAATAAAACAAGGCTTGTTTCATTACATATATTTATTCAGTGTTTCATGTGGCAGAATAGACTAGAATCATAACACTGTCCAGCACGTGAACCCTGTAAGGTAGAGTTTCCAGGTACAGGCATTTCATTTCTGGGACAATTTGAAGATAATGAATTCAGCTACTAGGAAAAATATAAGAAAATAGAATATTTTTTCTGTAAATCGTTTTAATTTACACACTTATTTATATGTAAAAACTTTATACACCACAATTATATTATTAAAATGAAAGTAAAGGCAGTAATTTTTTTTATTGGATATTTTTAAACCATGTAAGATGTTTTTTTTTACTGTACTCAGCATAATTTACATTCAACATATTATGTACACACAATAAAGGAAGCATGTGAGGCATTAACATTTGTCCAATTCGCACACACTTGATAGGTATGCAGTGCTAATTTCATAGTTTTAAGCATGCATAATGCCTAAATACATCTGTAGAGGTTTCATGTTAGAAGTTTTTTATTTTTACTAAATGTTTGTAAAATGACGAACCTCACAAGTTTCTTAATGACTTCTTCTCAATAAAAGACTGAAACAAAAAGAGAATTACAACTTTTAAAAAAAGGGGCATACTTAGTTCAAATAATATTACTTCTATTTTTAAGGTAAAATTAGATTCTTTTACTTCTAATGTAATGTGTTTTCGGTTGATGTATTTCAGTAGCTATGAAGAGTCGATTTCAGTGGACTGTCTACCATAATGGCGATCTACAGACAAGCAGCAAAGTATACAACCAATTTGCATTATTTTGTGTGTTCACCAAGCTTTATGTGTTGTTTGACTGAAGCTTTTCTACAATAAGGATCCCAAATAGAAGTAACTAATATGTCTAATGCAAATGTTTTTCAACAACATTTGAATAAACGAGAAAATGCAAATTTTAAGGATTTTTCATTTCCTTCAAAGTCTAGTTTTGTCTTAACAGCTTATAGAGCATTTTAATAGAATGTTTTGTTAATTCTGAATAGAGACAGAATGAACATCCTTCTGTTTTTTTAACAAAGTAGCTTTATTGACTATTTGACATAAAAATGCAAATTTTCACAAGAGAATATTATCTACTAAAAGATTTTATAATGATGACACAGTATTTTACAATTAGTAGGTCCTTTGAAGAATTACTTTTTTATATATTTAAATAATAGATGGTATGCAAGTTACAAAGTAGGTAATTATGAGACCACCTACACCTCAATCTTTCTGTGTTAACAAGTTTTATCTGCACAGGCAAATTTGAAATCAGTGTTGATTCTAACTAAAGAATGTAATTGGCAAATGAAAAGCTCCAGCCAACGCACTGTGTGACGCACCAGCCATTGTTCACAGTGCCGTTTGTCCCATGTCTGTGCCCGGAGCAGGCGACGCACGGTTCGCCGTACCACGTGCACCCCTACCCCTCCCCCGTACGGCTCCAGCATGCCTTCCACAGTCAGAACAGCCCCAAGATGTTCCACCCGAAGGGGCTTAAGCCGCACCTTGTGAGTATGCTTTGTAGATACGTTGGCAGTGT
Organism: Eudonia mercurella; assembly: GCA_963082485.1. Taxonomy (NCBI): domain Eukaryota; kingdom Metazoa; phylum Arthropoda; class Insecta; order Lepidoptera; family Crambidae; genus Eudonia; species Eudonia mercurella. The sequence continues at coordinate 28,152,902 of OY720022.1, forward strand.
CACATAAAGTAAAAGCGCTCATACATTTTGATATCTTATACAAACTTCGGAGTGTAGAGACTAAATAGTTAGTAGAAAACATTTAGAGAAGACATTATTTATACATTATTGAATTTATGCCATTTAAAGTCCACTATGGAAAGTTTTGATTCGCATCAATTTAGTAGTTGGCTAAACTTTTTTTTCTGTTTTCTTCTAAGGTAGATAGAAATATAGGAATCTTATATATCTATCTTCTTTAAGCATATAAAAAATCTGCATATGTTTGGAAAAATTGGAACTACATAGCTTGTATGAGATATCGAAATGTTTGATCGCTTTTAAGTTAAGCTATGTTTTTCCAAATAGAATAAGATATTGTTGTTTTCACACTAATTCCCATTACCTGGATATTTGTGTGAGGAAGAATGAAGAAGCGGTAAACATCTATTTTTGGATTTACCCTAAAACTGTCACAGCTTTACCCTGCTGCCGAACTGCACCTCCCGTTGAATAATCCGTGTTTCTTTGTGTCTTTAGTATGTATTATGTATGTAATTATCATCGTACGCACCGTGTTCGGCACTTGAAGGTACACATATAATAGATATTTCTTTTTATGTGGTTTGAAACAGGTTCTGTTATTTTGTAAAAGAGTTTCTCATAGGTAATATACTTAATAAATTAATAAATAACCTCTCCGTTGACTTCTAAAAACATACAACACACACCTTTTAAGATATTGCTTTTTCTCAATTGAAATTAAATGAAAAAATGGCAATAAAAATATTTCTGTAATTTGCTTGCATCTTTGGTTTGCATCAGCGCAGAAGCGAATTAATAGCCTATGCCAGGGACGGCGACCCCATTGCACTCGTTCCATTAATGCCACGCACTTAGCACGTCACTGATCACAAAAGAAATTTTAAACATTAGTAAATTTGAACATGAATAGTTACATTACGATATCTTATAAAATTGCAAAATGTACATATTTTTTTGTAGTAAATAAAGAATTTTGAGTTTTGAGTATTTATTATTATTATTTTCCCAATAATCACAAAGTCAAAACTATTTGATGGCACATCTGTGACCTTAATGAACATTTCTTTAGAAAAATGGCACGTTGATAGTAAAGGTTCGCCGTCCCTGGCCTATGTTCTTAATTTAAGGTTAAACCGTTTTATTTAACATCTGCTTAGGATCCCATTATACGGTTTAGATTCGATCTTAACTGTATAATGAGTAAAACATTATGAAAAAGAGTAAAACTGTGAAATGTTAATAATACTTTGCGCTTATTTTGCTAATCAAACAATTAACACCGCTGTCTCCGTGTGACTGCGGACCCTGTTTGAAATGCACAAGGATATATAAAGTAGGGTACTCACTTAGAGGTGTATCATGTAATGTATCTAATAACTAGCTGACCCGGCGAACTTCTTCGTACTGTATTTTTTTTAAATATTGTCTATGTTACTCAGCGCTAATGTAGCATTCTAATGGTGAAAGAATTTTTTAAATCAGTTCAATAGTTTTTGAGTTTATTTGTTGCAAAACTTTCAAACTCTTTATAATAGTTAATGTATCAATGCGTATTTTATCTGCTGAAGAAGGCTGGGAATGCAATGATAATGGGAGACATGTATTCACTTGTAGGTTAATACTGTAGGTATCGAATAGATTTCATGATACACCTCTTAACGGCCTGGCTATGCAACTGATCGACTGGCGGCGGCGGCGCACTGTGGGACGGATTTCGGATTTGCGAATACGAAATCCGTCCTACTGTGTGGCGACCGAGGGAATTCCTAATATGGCTTGTATTATGTATATATTACTTTCTTAATGTTCCTAATGTATTATGTATTAGTTTCCTAATACATAATACATTAGAAACATTGGGAAGCGAATACATAATACATGGCTTGTATGTTAATTAACCGCTGTGTAGTGAACATTTCAACCCTGCAATGAAGAGGGAATTCGTTCACTGTACTGCTAGCGCCGTTCGTTTTGGTGCGTGACCAAGCCGTAAGCGTAAAGGCCCCCATTCACGGGCACTCCATTCGCGCCACTCCATCACTGCCACTCCATCACTCCAAATAAGAGATGGTTTTTGAATGTTTGAAAATTCAATGCTCGAAGCGATGAATTTTCATGCAATTTACTTAGTTATATGGCCCCCACACACGGGCACTCTTTCGCGCCTCCATCATCAAATTAATGGATTATGGAATGTTTCAAAGTCAAAGTCACAGGCACTTATTGACGAGAAAACTATAAATCAAAAAACTAAAAAATTTGTCTGCGACTAAACTACTGAATCTACTACAGTTCGGATTTTGGGAGAGCCTTCTACCAAGAAGAGCTGGCAAGAAATTCAGAAGGCTTATTTCTTTTTCTCCATTTTTTCAACCAAATTACAATCATGTAATATAATATACAAATTTTGTACAATTTTGTACACAATAATAATATTCATAATAATATTCCGGTGTGGTTTGAGTGTCTGTGGACTAAGTGAAACACACTGGAAGAACAGTGGACATTTCCTAACCGACACTCATGCCATTTATTTTTCTGGAAATGACAACAACAGCCGTAACGGATTAGCATTACTTGTCCCAAAACATCTCAGGTATAGTGTGTTAGGTTACGAGCCAGTTAGCGTCCAAATAATACCCATCAAGTTGAAAGCATCACCAGTGAACTTAAATCTTGTCCAAGTCTATGCCCCAACAAGTACTGCTGATTCTGAAATTGCCGAGAGCTTTTATGCCCAATTGCAAACTAGGATTTTTAAGTTTAATTTATTAGTTTACACGGTACACCCTACCGCGAAAACAAGGGACTAATTAGGTACAGTCAGACTAAACACTTTGGACTTTGTACCACTCTTATTTTGAGGGCATAAGTACTAATATCAAACTGCAAGTGTTTACCGTTATGTGCTGTTGACCGTACCTACTTACCTATTGTAAGTATGTTCTTATTTTATATTATTTAGATACCTACCTCATTCAAATTAAAAACGACAGCCCTACAAGTTTAGGTGATTATCGCTCGCTCGGGGGCCGAGTCACCTTACTTGTTTTATTCTACTATGATTACGCGGTCTAGCTATAGTAATCACACCAAATAATTTATTATGGGACTCATTTGGTTCATCAATATTGTGATTTAAAAACGAGAGTTTCTCAGGGATTTTATCTTTAAATATTACAGATTCTTTTTCTGTCAAGGGTCTATAAGAAATTATTTTATTTTCCGTTTTTAAATTCTTGCAAAATAACTCTATCTTTGGGCTTTATGGTCAGAAGGTACCTCATTTATTAACACTTTACTTTTGATTTTACAATTAACAAATACGTGAAATGTGATTCGAGTTGGTTCATTAAAAAGATAATTTAAGTTATAACATTTTCATAATAAAATAAAAAAAATATTATTCCCAGACTCAGCAAGGAAATAGATATTAAAGTCACCACATATCACAATGGACTTATTACAGGCAAATATCTTGTCTAATTATACTTCTAATATAGTTTAAAAAGTTGCCTGAAGGCGGTCGATAAATACACACTATGAGAAAACCATCTAACTCTGTGAGACCTCCCTAGGTACATATGTCGTGCTTCTGCTTTTCCAAAGTCGGACTCCCAGGCATCCCTGTTGTATCCGGATATATGTTGTGTTTAGATATCTAAAGCTCGGAGCAATGCCTCGCAATTCAAGTAGTTAAATGATTAATTTTGGAGTGATGGAGTGCAGTGCCCTTGAATACAGGCCAATATGATTAAATATGGAGTGATATAGTGGAGGCCCCGTGAATGGGTTCATAAAGTGCCTCGCACGCAACACAATCAGTTCCGTACACTCCCAACGTGTGTCAGGATGGGCGCACGTACGGCACCCCCACCGAGAGCCCGATTCTGGGCCGCGCGCTGTGCCTCACGCCGCGCGGCAGCCCCATCCCCGGGCGGGTGTCGCACCTCAACGACAAGTTCCAGGACTCGCTCACCCTCACCTCGGACACCGATGTCTTGGTAGCCAAGATCAGCGCCATGTTCCCGACCGCCAGCGAGACGCATATCAAGATATTGTTGAAGAAGTGAGTACGTTTACAAAATTTAAACGTGAGAACTGAAGTATAAAATAAGAGACTGAAGGAGGTAAGATTCGTACAAGCGCGCTCGAGCAACGCACAAATAGACTACCTTTCGCGGACACGAAATCACGCTTCAGGTGCGCTCGGACTGTTTTGAGCTGTTGTGAGATTCCGTGTCCGTGTGAGATTCTATGTTTTGTTTGGAAATTAATTGCCGTTTAAAGTCCGGTATAGAAAGATTCAAATCCCATAAAATCCGATGAACAAACCATTTCTTTTGAATGTTTTCTATTAACATTACATTATTAACATAACATTCTCTCTGTATTTCCATTAAGCATAGAAAGTTCATTAAAAACGGCTTATTGGTTTGAAAGAGTCATAAGCTTTGAAGTTTATGTGGGATATTGGAATGTAAAATGTCTTTTAACCCCCCGTTATAAAACTAAGTTCTATGGTAATTATAATAGATCTTATCTTAGTGGGACCTGCTGAGGTTTCCCTCTCTCCGTAGCACTTCGAACCATCTAGATCTTTTGATATATAGTTTATCTATACATATAGTATATATTTACACTTTTAAACTTTCGCGTTCCAATAGTAAAACAATTTAAACGGGGATTAACGCAAACTACTCACACTCCCACACTCAGTCATCCCGTGGCCACGCCCGTTGTAACTCGGCCCAAACGTCGGGTATCAATATGGTGTGATACCGTTTACTAATATTAATATTTCATATATTTTTTCTTGATATTTTTTTGTAATAGATACTACAACCGCGAGGCAGTAGTGATCAGCGCGCTGCAGGTGGAGAAGCACCCGATCACCACGCCGGGCCCGCTTGCCATGTCCCCGTCTGCTAGCCGGCTGCAGCGGGGCGCGGTCGGCGTGTACTCCGCCCTGCAGTTCGCTAAAGGCGTGTCAGGCTCCGTCCACGGCTCCAGCCATTTCACGCCTTACACGGGCACCCCTCATGGTAAGATAGATGCGGATCGGCAAGGATATGACAGTTAGCTTTTTTATTTTATTTCATCTCACCTGATGTAAAGTGATGATAAGGCCAAAGGTAGCGCACTTCACACGGAATCCTCAACTAATGAGGCACTGTCTATCTATCTCTAGATGCCGGAACACAACAATGTTACAAACATTGATGTTATTTAGCTATTTAAGAATACCCAATATTTTTTCTGCTCTTCTTTTTCTTTGCTGCAAAAATACCAAATGCCAAAATTTTTAAATCAATAAATTTAATAATAAAAAAAGACTTATTAATACTATTTGTACAACCAAATTTTTATTTTCATTTCCCTCCTTCCAGGGTCGCCGTCCCTCTTCCGTCCGGCGTCAGGCGCGTCCAGTTACGGTGGCACGGCCAAGTCCAGCGACACACAGACGAAGCACCAGTCGCCCAAAATGAAGTTGAAGTAAGTCTCAACATGTAAATGCAAATCGACAATAGTGTAAAACGTTGTAGCCAATAAGCCAGACATTGTGGCGATAGATCGATTAGCGCGCCGCACGATTATTGTCGATATCACCATTCCCCACGACGAGAATCTCGTGAAAGCTGAGAAAGGGAAACAAATCAAATATCTCGACTTAGCACATGAGGTTGTCGACATGTGGAGCGTGGATTCGGCTGTCATTGTGCCGATTGTTGTTACGGCCAACGGCCTGATGGCCAAGAGCCTCGATCAACATCTCATGAGGCTCTCGTTAGGCGGCTGGATCAAGGGCCTGATTCAGAAGGCAGTTCTCCTCGATACGGCACTCACGCGGACGTTCCTGTCTCTGGAGCCCTAACCAGCTTAGCTTGGACCCTGGCCCCGATGCCGGCGGACCCTTAATTTTTTATATTTTAAAATTTTTTGTTTGTTTAGTTTTTTTTAAATATTTAAAAATGTAAATTAATATGTTGAAAAAAAATAAAGGAAATAATAAGTATTTATTTCAGACCTTAACTACTAATGTTAGTTACAAGAAAAAAATTAAAATGCACATTGAACAAAAAACAAAAACGAGCTTGGCGCACTGGATACGACCACCACTATACTTACTTACTTTCTTGTATCACAATTTTGTTTTTCCTACAGGTACTTGAAGAGTATATTCCCGAAAGCGGAGGAAACTCTCATCCTGGACGTGCTCGCTAACAAGGACAACAACGTGCAGAAAGCCAGCGAGGAGCTGATCACCATGGGCTTCCCCAAGAAGGAGACGATCCTCAACCTGCAGAAGAAGGAGAAGGAGACGCCGCAGCCGCCCAAGAAGGTCGTCACCATCATGAAGACCTTGGAGGAGAAAAACCAGTGTGAGTATAGTAACCAACCGATTTTCTTTATTGCTCATCGGCTACGGTTTAGTCCAACCGCTCTTTGGATGAGGAGCTCGATGGCGCAGTGGTTTATGCGGTCTGCGAGTGCTGAGGTTAAGCAAGTTTCGCAAAGGCCGGTCATCGGATGGGCGAGAAAAAAATTATCATCCCGAGCTCCTTCGTGGCTTCGTGTCTTCGCTTCGGAAGGCATGTAAATTCGTTGGTCCCGGCTGCATTAGCAGTCGTTAACAACCACCAATCCACACTAGGCCCGCGTGGTGGTTTAAGGCCAGTTCTCCCTATCTATCCATGGGAAAGGCTCGTGCCCCAGCAGTGGGGACATAAAATGAGTTAGTGAAAAAAAGCTCTTTGGGTGTGTTTTCTTACGAATCAGACTCGTACGAATACGCACGAACGAACCCGATCCGCCAAATACTATGATACCTCGCACGTCTAGTACTTCATACGAAAACGCATACAAAGTGCGGTTGGCCTAAAAGTTAGTAATGAAAATGCCTTAGATGGAAACGCACTTTACTCAGAATCATCAATCACTAATGGACTGATCTTATATCTACATAGACAGACCTCATACTTATTAACTTCATTCATTTACTATACCGGAATTGGATATACAAACTCATGTTATCTAACTCGACAATGTTATTTTGCTTAAAAATAATAATGATATGAAATCTTAAATTTCGGCGTATTGTTTTTGATAAGAATGATAAGTAACAAAGCAAGCACCACTTGAACGGTTCCATTTGATTCAAAGTCGTTTCAATTCGGTAAATTGCAAGACGTTATAATTGAATCGTGCTCATATTATTTTTTTCTTTAAAATATTCTCTAAGGAGGCTTCCTTTAATCTTTTGTCAGTTAGCGAAATAAAGTCGTGGCGTTTAATCTAATGTCAGTAAACAAGACCAGAGAGGAGGCGTTTAATAATATGTCAGGAAACGAAACCAGAGACGGGGCGGTGTATCTTACGTCAGTAAACGGGACAAGAGACGGGGCGGTTAATAATATGTCAGTAAACGAAACAAAAGACGAGACGGTCAATCTTACGTCAGCTAATGAGACAAGAGACGGGGCGGTCAATCTCATTTCAGCTAATGAGACAAAAGACGTGGTGGTTAATATTATGTCAGTAAACGAGACAAGAGACGAGGCGGTTAATATTATGTCAGTAAACAAGACGAGAGACGAGGTGGTTAATATTATGTCAGTAAACGAGATACGAGACGAGGCGGTTGATATTATGTTAGTAAACGAGTCGAGAGACGAGGTGGTTGATATTATGTCAGTAAATGAGACGAGAGACGAGGCGGTTAATATTATGTCAGTAAACGAGATACGAGACGAGGCGGTTGATATTATGTTAGTAAACCAGTCGAGAGACGAGGTGGTTGATATTATGTCAGTAAATGAGACGAGAGACGAGGCGGTTAATATTATGTCAGTAAATGAGACGAGAGACGAGGCGGTTAATATTATGTCAGTAAATGAGACGAGAGACGAGGCGGTTAATATTATGTCAGTAAACGAGACGAGAGATGAGGCGGTTAATATTATGTCAGTAAACGAGACAAAAGACAGGGTGGTCAATCTTATGTCAGTAAACGAGACAAGAGACGAGGCAGTTGATATTATGCCAGTAAACGAGACAAGAGACGAGGCGGTTGATATTATGTCCGTAAACGAGACACGAGACGAGGCGGTTGATATTATGTCAGTAAACGAGACTAGAGACGAGGCGGTTGATATTATGTCAGTAAACGAGACACGAGACGAGGTGGTTGATATTATGTTAGTAAACGAGACGAAAGATGAGGCGGTTGATAGTATGTCAGTAAACGAGACAAGAGACACGGTGGTCAATCTTATGTCAGTAAACGAGTCAAAAGGCAGGTTAAACTTAGACATTTTCAAATCCGTTGTAGTGAAACAAAAGCTTCAAAAGAAGTACAACACTGTCGCTGAGCGCGTGGTGGGCATAGCGCTGGAGAGTGTGGACTTCAACGAGGAGAGAGCTGAACAGATCTTGGACGCTGTGCTGCTGGAGGAAGAGCCTCCAAAGGTGAAGATACCCGAAGTGAAGGAGACCAAGCGGCCCAGCGTGGTGGAGCCCAAGAAGGGGTGAGTCGCATGCTGACTGTGGCTATTGTGAACTGTGTGTACTGCCGGTTGCGTATAGGTTTTGTGTGTCTTTCAAATCAAACGGTTGTTGAGTCCTTCTGCTCTTGGTTCAACTTTTATACAGCGTTTTGTAAAGTTTGCGAAAGGAATTTTTTGTATAATAAATAAACTTTTTAGCAACATTCCAAACTATATTTTCTCATAAAAATCTTTGGGAATAGCAGACTAAGAGGTGACTGATATTATGCGTTATATATTTTACGAAAAGGTATCCGACTAGTTAGTCTTAATAACTTTAATATAATACTAACTTCAATAATTTAAGTAATACTAACTTATTAGCAAAAATAAAAATATTTTCTCAAAAAGTGTATTACTTACTTTCTATTAGCGATCTGTTATGAGTTATGACCTATAGGTGTTATGACATCGGTATAGGTTACACAAATTCGTGATTAGTTGTGTTTATAAAGATTATTACTATACTATTAATTATTGATAATTGCTATTTCACCGATCGTTCCGCTGGTGAACATGTTCACGTTTGGGGTAGCCCGAACAAAACGTCGACCAAGAAGTGTAATTTAATTACTAGTAATTCTATAAAAACAAGTTTAAGTCCTCTTAAAAACTCTTCGAAAGTCATTGCCAAACAGACTGATTAGATATTAACGCGATCGATCAATATCACTATCATATCTTGAAAGGAAATGCTTTTAACTGTCGGTTGGATTTGTCAACTTAACAAATAAAGGTGATTTCAGCACTTTTTTCAAATTGTGATTACATTAGCTCCTCCTTGGTCGAGTGGCTTGCACACCGGTTTTCATGGTGTCGCTATCTCTGAGGTTCCGGGTTCGATCCCCGGTCGGATCAATTTAGAAATACCTGTTTTTCTATATTGTTTCGGGTCTGGGTGTTTCCTATGTATAATAAGTATGTATTTAAGTATATTAAGTATGTTTATCCGTTGTCTAGTTAACCATATAACGAGTTTCTTAAGGAAGCTTTTCTTGGGGCTAGATAATTGGTGTGAGTGTGGGAAACATTTATTTTTTTTTTATTTTATTAGCAACAAAGTATGCGTAACATTATGTATAATCATAAATGATGATGATGATGATGATTGGTCTGTCCGATTTCGATCATGGCGACCACTTCGACTCCTAGTCGCCACGGCGCCGGCGCTGGTGGACCCACGTGTTGGAACCACGAAGGTAGTACACCTGACCCGGTATGTCTAAATTTATTCAACACTTTTCAAATTGTAATTTGTTTGCAACGAAATTTGCGTAAAATTATATATAACAATAATCATAAAGGTGCTCGATAATTTTAACTGATTCGTTTCTCTTGAAATAATAATAAAAAATACAGACACATAAAATCTATTTGCGAAGCGGCTTTATTGTGTTCTGTAAGTGTGAAATATAAAGCAATATATAGGTATATCGTTTAAGATTTCAACATTAATAGCATCTCATATAATGTAATATATTTCACATCTGCAGAATTACACCACATTATATAGGAACTGTTAATTACTGTATTCACCCGTCCGCCCCGTTTAAAAGGGCAGGACGCTATTCCCATATTTCACACCCTAATACAGAGATACGGGATCTGTTAGATCGACTTTCTTAACTTCCAAGCATCCTTCTGTAATTTTTTGAGAAACACCACAATTGACTCACCGATACACTTTTTCTGATTTACGACGCCCCAATCGCTTTTTAGCTTCTCACAAGGGCCGTTGCACAAATATATTGTACTACTGCTGTATTTTTTTTTACTGTGTTTGCTACACGTGTGAACATTAAATTTTTAATATAACATTCATATAATCGTTTCTACAAATCCTGACGTTTAATCGTTGTTAATGTTTAAAATTCATGTGTTTAAGACCTATTTGGTACTAAGGTTTTTAATACCAATAATTTGTCCCTACTGGTTTTATTTTAAAGTATTTAAAGTATATCTTTAAGATGGTGTTTAGCAGCGTTTTGTTTTATGTCTGTGGTTACAAGAATTTAGTTAAGTTAGTTTTGAGATTGAGACTCTTCCTGTGACAAAACTATCTAAAGAACTGAAATTTTAGACGTGTTTAATTTATTATTATCATTATCAGAAATGTATTTTAAAGATACATTAATAAGACCACAATTAAAATAAGGTGGGATGATTTCATTATTGGTGCGAATACAAAGATTTGTCGGCCCGTGAACACGGCCGGTGCGACTCGGCCGAAACGTCGGGTACATAAAAAAAGTATGCCAAGGATACCTATTCTAAGTACTTTTACAACCCAGTTTAACATTTAATTTGTACGCGAAAGTTTATAACTTTAGATAATATTGTACAAAAATATTGAAAATGCTAGATAGTTTAATAAATTAAATGTACAGTTAGTCAGTTCCAGCGAGTGACAAGAATATTTGTGCAACACTATCACTAACATTCTCATATTTACTTTAAGGCAGGGTTTGATCACTATTACAACAGACAAGTTACATACAATAAATTATTTATACAATATTGGTTATTCAAAACTGTTTTTATCGATGCTATATAATCAAGTTTTAAGTAATCAGTGACCAATGCCCTTCTCTGTGGCGGTGTAATACGACGTGGTGCACTTGGCAATGTTATATATCGTGGGTAATGGGATTTAAGGTTTTTAAAGTACAGTCGACTATAGTTATCATCATTAAATTTACGTTAATATATAATGAACGTTAAAAAACAAAAACTATTGTTAACTACATTTGGATCAAATAGAAATGTAAATCAAAGTTTTATTGTCGTGGACAATTCAGATATGAGGGCAAAATGTTCAAAAAGTGTTATTTGTTCAATTTAAGAAAATTGATAAACGATGATGAATCACCCAATTTGTATTAGATTGAAACTCTTTTCAAGTTATTCACCTTTAACTTATTGCAAGTGTGAATATTGATAAAGACCAAGTTACCTCAGTTCAATAATTTTTTATATAAATGTTGTAGCAACATTGCCGACTCTCTGTAAATCATATATCCTCTGCCCCACAAAGTATTTCTCGAGCCATCTCAATGCTCTGTAAAGCCTTGCGTTCACTAGGGGACAAACGAGCGACGTTTTACGGTCGGCTGCACCTGCACTATCACGTACGCTACTCCGAGGACATGTCTACGGACATTTATTTAAAAGCCCAAGTAGGAAGCTTAAAGTGGGACTATCGCGGAACATAGCGATACGCCTTCTAAGGATGAGCAACACAACACGACACGAAACGAAGTAAACTGAATGACAGTGGCAGTGTGAATAGAATTGTATTGCGCCGTTACGAACACAAGCGACGCCGACGTCGCTAAGATCTCGAATACGAGCATAAGCGATCACGACGCAGTTAGCGATTAGTTCAGTTAACCGTAATAAAAAAGACTCGTGGAACAAAGAAATCGCGCGTCGCATGACTCATCGAAAGTCGTAGCCTGGCAGCCTAAGGGCACGACAGCGGTCCGACACGAAACGCCTAATTTGAAAGAGGCCTACGGGACGGCCTTACCGCTCGGCTTAGCCGCGACCAAAAGCGTCTAGCGACGCGGCAAGCGGTTTATAGTTCATTGCGTTCATTCTACCACCATTTGACTATGACTGCCGTAGTATAACGCGAAATGAACTCGAAATCTGCTCAGATGACAAGCGTTTAACTCGCGCCTTGCTAACGCACGTTTATAACATTTAACGAGCGTTGGCATATAGACGCCTTGAACAAAATTAATGTAAGCGCTTGTCATGTGAACATAGCCTTAATCGCCGCGCAGCTCTCAACAGCTACCACCACTGTCATCTAGTTTATGGTCCAAATGTCGCCTACTATATCCGCGTCGGTGGGCATGGTCGCAGGATAAGGTCCCTTAGTGCGAAGGCTTTAGGTTGTAAATAAATTGCCGCTTGCCCCGTCACGCCCGTCACTACACAGCGCGTGCGAGGAGCCGGCGCCGATCCCGCCGCCCGCGCCCGCCGCGCGCCGCCTCAAGACCTGGGCCGAGCATCTGAAGTATGTCTGTCTGTGCGCATGCTATTGTACTATACGGAAGGATCGCTGTTAAATCACACTTTATTAGCAATAAGTTTCATTATTAGTAGGGGATATTTTTAAATACATACCTTATGCGGTTAAAAATAGAAAACTTTGAAAGTTACGTTATAATTTTAAAATAAATTATGCTGATTTTTGCTACACCAACTTTCTATGCTGTATAAAGAATAAAGGAAAATTATTTTGTTCTTTAATATGATTGTTATCATATTATCTGTTTCAATAACTAGTTAATAATTATGGCAAACAATGAATTTATACAAAAATTACGCACATACCTAATATCGTAACATTTCTGTGAAAGCAAGAGAAAATCGCATTATTCTCTTTAATAATTTCATCAAAACGTGTCCATCTTGCTCTGTAGAAATCACTAGCTTGATCAGACTTTAGTGGTTCTTAATATACATTGAAGAAATCAATTATGGAGCTTATTTAGTATTCCTGAATTAAGAAATGGTTAGTGTCAATATGTAGACAGTAACTAACTACATTAATGTACTATGAAGCAGAAAACTAATTGTAGATTTTCTTCAGGGTTGCATAATGAACTTTAAGCTTAGAATTTGATATCGCATATGTTCGGTAATAGTAATATTGAAATTATAATCATATTTACTTGAGCGATCCTTCTGTACATTTATGTGTTATGATGATGGGCTTCTCTACATTAGAAAGAGAAAAAAAAAACGTTTTTCGTTGTAGTTTATCTAAACAGAATTATGTAATCGGTAATAGTTATTTTTCTTGATTTTTAACATTGTATTTATCATACTTATGGATAAGAGACGCCCAGCATATACCTTAACACGTACCAATACAGTTTGTGAGAGTCGTGTCCGCCGACTAATGTTTGTGGTCGTGTGATAGTTTGTGCAACTGTGTTTACTATGATTTGAAGCATGTTGTTGACGGTACTGTGACAGATATATTATGCTTTTTAAAGTATTCTGTTTAGACTCTGTGAAATATTTGACTTTAGAATACTCAATATCTAATAATATTTGCCGTTAGCCTTTGATCAATAATGTACTAGATGATAGAAGGTGGTCCTCTTTGCCTCATACCTATACATTAAAATATTGAATGACAAAAATCTGAAAAACATTGGATAGCATCAACAACTTCAGCTTACAATAGCATCTTAATTACAGCTTAAATCTTAAAAATCAAGATAAAATTAGGTTGTAAAATATTTGTACACACGCCTGTGTACACGCCTGTGTACACGCCTGTGTACACGCTTGTGTACACGCCTGTATACATCAGACTACCACATACTGTCAAATTTCCTTAAGGGTGCGCCGAACAAAAAATGCCAAAAGTGCAGGCACGGTTAAGTTGATATAATTGAAAATACTATCGCATTACATAACCAAAATATAAGTATCAAAGATCCGATCCATAAATTCATAACACACTATTGTTTCTACAATATCATTTAAAGTTGGGCAAAAATAATGAAAACTAGTGGCGGCGTTTAGCTGATATCTTATAGTTTATGTATGTACACCAATGTCTAAACTACAAATCGTCCGTCTCACGTTTTCGATTTATCAAGCGGTTATTTAAATCCTTATTTTTCAAATTGACACGTTAAGGGTATGTTTCGATATACACTGCGAGCACTGTCCAGTGCTATTACTGATGAGAAATTTGTTCCGTTATGGACTGACAGTATACTGCCGCAGTATCCTAGGGAAATATATGACGTCATAAATCGTCGCCATTTTTGTACTGTAACCACTGGCATTTTCGAGGTAAGGTGCTCTCAAGGCTTTGATCACGTGATCAACAGCGTCCAGAAATTTAAAAACCTTGCACTATTGATTGACAGTATACTGGACTGCGTTCCGTTTTAAACAGTAACCAGTATAGCTAACTATAAAGGAACGGCTTCGCAGTATACTAAATTGACGTCACACCTTACAGTGCTCGCAGTGTATATCGGAGCATACCCTAAATTCCCCATACAAAATTAGTATGGCCGCACGGCATCAAATAAATATGGACGAAGACATTTCAAATAAAATATATGAAACTTGTCACTTACGGACGGCACACCCTTAATTGACTTTGAACTTTGTGTATATGGCATAAGGTTGAACATTTACTGAAGAAATTTTACAGTTTTGGATAGGTTGATGTGCAGCCGTCTGTAATTAATATTTACTGTCATCGCCACAAACGTCATTGTGGCTCCGTGGCGCCAAAGTCGCCGACCGTTTTTTAACGCTCATCGGTAATCTAGTAGGTACTTTATTGATCGGAGCCTTTAGCCAGACAAAAAAGGCGTACTTATTTGTTGGTTTTTTCAATAAGTCAAATATTTTATGAGAGTTCGTGTATGTGTTGTCGTACCAGTAGAACGTTAGACTGTATTATGATATTTAAACAAAATGTTTTAAATATATATCTACAAAAGCTATGTTAGATGAGTAGGCAGACATTATTGAAATAATATAAGATATTCCTGATTTTTTACGTTTTAATTAATCCTTATCAACTAAACAGTACTAGTAAGATATTGCCGGAACTAGTGTTTCAGGATTTTCTTAAATTTGTATAACAAGTGGGATAAATCCTTGAAAATAATTGATTTGTTTGTTTTGACGTTACGATTCAACAAAAAAATATAGGTATAAATACAAATAATTTCATAAACAATCACATTAGAATATCTCAAATATTTTTCTAAAATTACTTTATGTTACCGTGCATAGTCTATATTATATATTTTGATAAAGTTTGCACGTAAATAGGTACTTCATAATTTTGATATATTTGAAACCTATTTAGTTTTAAACATATACTAACTCGTTTATTACATACATATATATAATTATTATATAGTTATATCTCCTACATATATGTTTTAGGTTTGATTCAATATATTAGGGAACTATGTTATTTCATTAGATTACATATCTAGCCCGTGTGTGTTTTGTGAGTGTTAAGTAGATGCGTGTGTATGTGTCGTAGAAGGTATCAATGTGAAATATATAACCGATGTAATGTTTATAAATAAAGTAGTATTTTTATGTACAAAATATTTTTTATCAATATCTGTTATGTATACAATAATATGATAGTGTATGATTATGTAATGTAATTGAGAATAGATATAATACTTACTTAATGACTGTAGCTGCATCAATTTAATTATAACTAAAGACAAAGTAGTCTGATAGTAATAGATACAATCTTTGCAAGTATCACATCGAATCACTAGATTTTCGTAATATTCATGATCATATTTATCTTTGGTTTAGCTATTGCCGTCACTATTTTTCTTAAAATACTTTATCAGTCTTACCATTTACAGACAATCACTTTTTATATAATCACTTTATTTAATAGTATTCTGTTATTTACGCATGCCTATATTTCTGTGTGTCTAAAGATTCTGTCGCGATAAGTTTGTGTATAAAGAAATAGTGCGGCATAGAACAAGTCCGCAGTGTGTAGGGGTTCCGTAATCATTGACAATTTATTATTGTTATTAGTTATTTATATTTTTTTTATAAATTAGGCACCTTAGGTCACTAACTGCCGTACTCAGAGACGTCAATTAAGTTTTAATGACAATTAAGTCTCTTGCTGTCACTTTCTTATGTATAGTGCTAAATAGAGAAGGAAAAACATTTAATTGTCATTAAAACTTAATTGACGTCTCTGAGTACGGCAGTAAGTAGCATAATTATTTATTTACTCAAGTCATGAATGAAAATAAAATGTTGAATTTTCTTTACAAGCAACTAGTATTTTAATGTATTTTGAGTAGGTTGATATGTTATATATTATTTTTGTTTTTTTATGTATATTTTTATTTAATATTTTGTCAATGTTACAAACAAACATAATTCCAATCATTGAGAACCCAACACCGTTGACCATTGGTCCTGTTAGCTGCGGAACCCCAAAAATATTTTAGCTGATAGTAGGTATAGTTTTTAACAAATTAAATATATATGTAGACATATTACCTTGAGCCACTGTATAACACTTAATTAAAAAAAATAACCATAACAAGTAATAAATAATTTTAACTAATAAAAAATAATTTTTAATTCATTGTTGTACAATATTTAAAACATATGGCTGTTTGAAAATACCTTTTGATAACTTATTAATGTATAGGCTAGGATCTGAGGGAGATCGAAGGTCTGTACCTTGTACACAGAGTACATAGCAACTCGGTACAGTCCTTTCAGTGATCTCCTCAGTCTCCGCACCGGTAGTGGCAAGTGACCGCTGTAAATGTTGCAGGCCGATACTGAAGACCACGCGTGGGACGGAGAGCAAATACAAGTCCCAGTACTGTTCGGGCGGCAGTGGGCCCAACCCCACCATACGGCAGGGGCCCAAGGACAGCTTGCTCTTGTATGTACACACACAGACATTATGGGCCTTACTATTAAATAGTGACTACTCACTCAGAGTATTAAAGATTAATAAATGCAAATCAAAATCTAATAAAATAAAAAAAAAATCATGTACTTATTGTTTATTTTTGTAAATCAATTCTACAAGTATTTTTTACAGTAATAAATTTACTTAACGTTTTTTATTTTGAATTTAAATTATCATTTTATTCTTCGTTATTGCGTTATTTGTCGTTATTGTGGACAAATGGTGTATATCGGTTTGGGTTGCATCCCAATTCATCATTCTTTTTTATCCTATTTTTGTGATGTATGGATGTGTGTAACTTGCTTTTGTGCCAAAGTGAATAAATAAACAAACATAATATAAGTTAGTAATAGATATTCCGTGTTTAATAAACTTCATTTTAATATAAGAGTAAAAGAGACAAAACACTGAATAACTATTCGAAGCTCTGTCTGTTAGTACGGGGGTATAATATGTTGGTTATTTCTTCGCCTCTGTGGCCCGAGTGCTGGTTAGACCAGTATGTCTAACCAGTACTCTGGTTCGAATATGGTACATATCGTTCACACGCAAGTGTATTAATTTCACCTGGCTAGCTACCACAATTTTACTAAATTCTGTTGCAGTAAACACCATGTTCTGTTCCGGCAATTAGAAAAAAAAATGCTCTATTATTATTTGCTACACGTCCTACTATTTATTTACATTAGGTATTTTTTTCTATGTAAAAAAAAAATATTTGTTGTTTAATGTAATAAATAAATATTTGAAGATTACATGTGAAGCGCACAAAAACTAAAGTTGTTACGCCTGAATATACTTAAACTTATAATCGTGTTCTCCCTCAGGAAGGACTACTTGCCGTGGAACGGGCCAAACCGCGACTACCACGGCGGCAGTACGGTGAAGGCCGAGGGGCCGGAGCCCCGCGACCAACCGGCCTCCGCCGCCCGCGGCCCCAGCCTGGCCAAAGGCCCCGCCGGCATCGCCAAAGGATCCGTCTACCAGAAAGCCAATAGGAAATCAGCTAAAGTATAATTGCTCTCGAATTAATATCAACCTTACGCATACAGTAATACAGATGATCACTTTAGAGGTTAACTGCTTGTCTCATGTAACAATATCACATTGTGTTTCTCTGATTCCAAATCTATTGGTAAGTGAAGTAGAGTAGTTTATCTAATATAACAATGAATGAACGTTAGAGTTAACTGTTTATCACTATATCAATAGTACGTACATATATCAAAGACACTTATTTTTTTAAATTCCAAATATTGTTAAGCGAAGTAGTGTATTTTATCCATTATCAGAGGCTAAACCAACATGAATTTGTGGTACTATTCTCTAGTCATCTTAAAACCATAACTTAAAGGCGCCAGCTATAGATCCGCCAAGATGTATATATATACATCTTGGCGGCTTTATATATATAACTTTAAATAAAGTAGGTATTAAAAAAATAATCTATCCTCTAAAACCCCTTACCATCATAACGTACCTAAGCTATCCTTGTTTGATAAAAAAAATTGGTTCTAAATGACCTTTTACGTAAATTTCTAGGGTGTTATAATTAAAAGTAACGTAAAGTGTTGCTTAATAATCTTTTTTTATTTACATCATTGTGTCTAGTGCTAGTAGTTTTAGCTATTCGATTGAGTTAAAGTTAACTACGGCTCGCATAGGATTGAAATAGCGCCACCATGCATATGGGACGAGCCATCTTTTGTTAATATCTAATATTGTAAAAATGTCGTGACTTCTTTATAAAGCTGTGCAGTTTTTTGCGTCTTAAGTATCAACATTCTTTTTATATGACGTTTTGAAAGGTTTTATTTACTGAGTTCAAAGTCAAATTGTTTATTTAACAACTGAATCTTTCACCAGTTCGGATTTTGAGAGAGCCTTCGACCGAGAAGAGCTGACAAGAAACTTAGGAGGCAATTTATTAATTTTTCAGGCAGGAGTTGATTCAAATAATTTTGTATTTTTTTTAAAAAGAACTCATTGCTTGGTGGCTCTTCTAATTTATATTGAAGTAAACAAATATTCGCGATCCGCGACAACGTCTGAGGCGCTTTTGGCCCATTCAAAAAGTATTGTTTGTGCAAAAGCGATCGTGTAATATAATAGAGATATATTTTGAATAGGTTTAAGAAAATTCGCGTTTAAATGTAGAAGTACTGTGTAAAAGGGCTTAGACAATAAATGCCTAATTTTTAAAATGCCCAACAGCTTAAAAAAGGACTAATTTTTCTGACAAATTTTGGGATAAATATTCGTTTTATGACTCACTGACACAAATTCTACGATTTTTGAAAAAATTTTCTGTCTGTCTGTCTGTCTGTCTGTCTGTCTGCATGTCCTCCTACAACTCAAGAACGGCTTGACCGATCTTGATGAAAATTTGTATGTAGTAAGAACATGAGATTGTGCAAATGATAGGCTATATGTACATGATGTTATTATTTCTTGTGGCGACATCGCCAGCCGAACGGACGATCCACCCGCGTTGTCTGCGGGCCACTTCATCCTTTTCCCCGTTCTCCCTTCTGAGGGGAACAGATTTATCCAGCTTTCACGGCGCCCCTTCGAATCTTTTGCTCTCTTTGGTAAGTATTGCTGTCTGCTCCACTTTCAGATCCTTCAGGTCTTCTTTGTCGAATGAGACCGATCAACAGAGCTCCCATCTTATCAGTGAGTACATAGGGCACTCAGCTAATAGGTGGAGGCTGGTATCCTCGCTTTCCGTGCATTCCGGGCATATGGGGTCGGTTCTCACTCCTATCACTGTCAGATGTCTGTTCAGTCTGCAGGGTCCTGTTATGATTTCTATGACTAGCCTTATGTTCTCTCTGGAGAGTCCCATCAGTTTGCTAGTCTTTTTTCTTGTCCATTCCCTTGATGAAGATCTTCGACTGTCTCATGCCAGTCGAGGACCTCAATCTTCGGTTGGTTTCTGCTGTGATACTGTGGCTTATTACTCCCTTGGTGATATTGTGCGCTATTGGCAACCGGGGTTCTGGTCCCACCAAGCTTTCCTCTGCTCCCTTTCTGGCTAGTTCGTCGGCCTGTTCGTTTGCCGTGTTTCCCTCGTGTCCGGGGACACACGCTATCGTCAGGTCCACTCTCTCGGCCAGCCTTTTTAATGATTCCTTGCATTCTTTGACGATTGCTGACGTTGTCTTTTCTCTGCCTAGTGCCTTCAGCGCCGCCTGGCTGTCGCTGTAGATGGCCATTTTTCCTGTAATAGTAAGGTGTTCGGCCATCTCAGCGCATGCCATTATTGCGTATATTTCCGCCTGAAAAACACTGGCGAATCTTCCTAGCGGTACCGATTTGTTCATCTCCGTCCCGTCTGCGCATTTAATGTGTACGCCGGATCCAGAGAACTTTGTCGATTCCGATTCGGTGGTGCCATCCGTTTCTATGCTCCAGTTTTCTCTTGATCCTATGTGTATTATATATTTCTTGTCAAAGATCCTTTCCGTCCGTATTAGGTCGTTATTGGAGAGGATCATTGACAGCCTATCTTCGTAGTTTTTACTTATACTAGCGTGACCTTTGTCCATAAAGTTCCCGGTTCATATGCCAGTGCTTCTTAGCTTGAGAGCCGTTTGTGTAGCAGGTGGTGCTATCCGTTTCTATGCTCCAGTTTTCTCTTGATCCTATGTGTATTCTATATTTCTTGTCAAAGATCCTTTCCTTCCGTATTAGGTCGTTATTGGAGAGGATCATTGACAGCCTATCTTCGTAGTTTTTACTTATACTAGCGTGACCTTTGTCCATAAAGTTCCCGGTCCACATGCCAGTGCTTCTTAGCTTGAACCATTGTTCAGTGGCTTTTCTCTTTATTTCTAAGTCCAGGGGATTTAGCCCCAGTATGATCTCGAGCGCGGCTGTAGGTGTTGTCCTCTTCGCGCCCGTGGTCACTAGGGCCGCTAACCTTTGGACTTTTTCTAATTCTGCTTTGTTTTTCCCTACTGCGGCTCTGTGCCACCATACGATGGCTCCGTGTAGGATCCTTGGCAGGATTATAGCCTTATATATCCATAGTGCCATCGCTGGTTTCATGCCCCAGGTTCTGCCCATTACACTTTTGCACTGCATCATTGCCATCTTGGCCTTTGAGCATGTGTTGCTTATATGGGTCTTAAAGGTGAGCTTGCTGTCCAGTGTCACTTTTAGATACTTGACTTCCTTGACTATTTCCAGCTCTTAGTTGTCCAGTACCACTGGTACAGCGCGCTCTATCTTTCTTTTCTTTGTAAAAAGAACTAGTTTGGTTTTGTCAGGGTTTAGGTTTAAACCTTTGCTCCTGCACCATCTTAAGGCTTCTTTTAGGCCTCTGGTCATGATTTCACACATGACGTTGAGGACTTTGCCTGTCACCAGGAGCACGACATAATCGTAGTAAACCTGTGTGTATATGTGCATCCTGTTTATCTTGTTTACTAGTTCGTCTATTAGCAGGCACCACAGCAGTGGCGATAGACATCCCCCCCTGGGAGAATCCTCTTTTCGTCACCACCGCATGTGTTATTCCTGCTATCTCCGTTCGTATCAGCCAGTGTCTTAGCATGTTTTTCAACCACTCTGAATGTCTGTCTATTTTTTCACGGCTTAGGGTGGCCTCTATTGAGTCGGGGGTCGCCCTATCAAATGCTCCCTCCACGTCGAAGAAGCAGCCCATTGCGTATTCTGTATTGCTTATTGATCTTTGCACTCTCGTCACCAAGTTATGGAGGGCCGATTCGGTGGATTTTCCCTCCATGTATGCGTGTTGGTTTTGGTGTAGTGGAGATCCGCTTTTCTCTATTTGCTCTCTAATTAGTCTGTCTAGAATTTTCTCCAGTGTCTTTAGTAGGAATGAGGAGAGGCTGAGGCTTTGGGCTTCTTGGTAAGATGCCTTGCCTGGTTTTGGGATGAATATTGCCCTCACTTCTCTCCATTTTCTCGGTGTGTGCTTAGTTCTGATGCTGCCGTTGTACAGTGCCAGCAGATCTTTGCTTATATACTTTATAGCTATCTGTAGCATTTTTGGGAAGATTTCGTCCGGTCCCGCTGCCTTGTATGGCTGGAAGGATCGGACGCTCTATAATAAATGTTCCTCAGTGATGATTACCTTAGGCTCCCGGTCCGCTGTGGGACCTGGAGGGATTGGTGTATGAGACCCTTCGCCTTAAGGTGAAGGGTAAGGCAAATGACATTAGAGGTTTTTTTCAATCAAATCAAAAGTATTAAATGTTTTATTGCAAAAAAAATACTATCGACAGTTTCAATCTACTTTACAATGACAAAAATAGAATATTAAAATCTAATTCAAATTGCTAGGACTGGAAATGAGCAAGCGCCGAGTTGGCACTGTTGCATTCGTACACAAAGCGACTCGGTGCGAGCGAGACGACGGACGCGGCCGACGACGACAGGCCGGGCACCGCACAGTACCTACGGCAATGTCGCATTCAATACAACTAAACGCCTGAAAACTTTTTGCGAGCAGTTTTAGTTACGTTTATAGTAGGAAAAAATAGAAACCTACGCTAAAAATCCTAATTTCGTTTACTGTTCGTAACAAATGGACCTACAGGAAAAGGTACAAACTATAGAAATATCTATATACCGAGTTTCGCTTTAAACGGATTTGTCAAACTGATAAGAAATGTGGGCAAGATAACAGAGCTTAGCATTTCAAATTAGTTCTGAATGCTAATAAAGCTAACAGCAATGGTTAAAAGCATATATTATTTTTGAAGCCTCACATTCTATATTTTAGCCAGGAAACATGTCTAAATATTATAATTTTGATATTATTTATTTTAATATGCATTTAATTATGTATTATTAAGTGCATGTGTATATTAATACATGTTAATTTATGCATGTCTATATGTATTGCATTACAAGTCCTTTTGAAAATTGGCCATTTTAAGAACTATTCCTTTTATAAATTGCCCATTTTAAGAATTAGTCCTTTTATGAATTGGCTATTTTAAGAATTAGTCCTTTTACGAATTGACCATTTTAAGAATTAGTCCTTTTACGAATTGGCCATTTTAAGAGTTAGTTCTTTTACGAATTGACCATTTTAAGAATGAGGCATTTGTAGAATGTTTAGGCATTTTAAGAATTAGGCATTTATCGACTAAGCCTGTAAAAGATCTCATTGTTAAACTTTATTATTGATACTATTTTATAAGCTCTTTACTGGATTTATTGAATTATTTACAATGTTTCTTATGTTTAAGTTCGTTGTTCGTTCGATTAAAAATGGCGTGCAACGCTTTTGTTGGTGTTATTTTTTTTTATTTTTTTTACTAAGTACTCAGTTTTACTACACTGTGGACAGTGTATACAGTGTACAGTATAAGTCAGCTAGTCCGATTGTGTATCTTTTATTATAGTTTTATTTTGTGATTTCCTGATAAATTTATAATATATTAATTAGTAACTTTTTTACAAAGTGAGTTTTATCTTGTACGATGTGTAAGGCGTAAAACAATGCATCCTTGTGGAAGGATTCAATTTAATATATTGTTTGGTGGCTCGCTCAGATTTATTCTGTGTTAAGTTTTACAGACTACGTAGGTACACTCGGCATTAAATTGATTAAAGCTCAGTACTCGTCAAAAATGAGTCATATTACTCACACTTTAAATTCATATATTGTTACCTGAATCAAAAAAGATGAATGTTTTTCAAAAACAGTCTAATCGTATAAAAGAAAGGTTGTTTTTTCTGTATTTAAAAGTATTTATGAATACTTATGTAGCTTCGATCGATTTGTCGTTGATTGTACCTGACAAACTCAAGTGTCAATAACGGACTTCCAATTTTCGTAAAGATTTTCCGAAAGTAAGTTATTATCTTTACAATAACTACGATGAATTATTATGAAATTTTGTCATAGTTTTCCTAATTTTGATACAAACATACTATTAAAGTGTCGTTATATAATTTTTTATATAGGTTGACTGAAATTTTAAACATTCCTTTATTAGGTACGTTTCTGATGTATACGCCTACGTACATTTGGGTAATTTCAAACATACTATTTTGACTCGGAGTACACACGCCTGCATATAAACCTACAAACTGTAAAAATTTTCTCAACAGACTTGAGCTTTATGTTTAAGGGTGCGCAGAGCAAAGAATGCCAAAAGTGCAGTCACGGTTAAAGTGATATAATTGAAAATACTATCGTATTACATAAACAAAACATTATATTCAGTATCAAAGGGAATCAGTGTTTACAATTAGTCCGATCCATAAATTCATAACACACTAGTTTTTTCTACAATATCATTTAAAGTTGGGCAAAAATCTTGAAAACGAGTGGCGGCGTTTAGTTGATTTCTTATAGTTAATCTAAATTATTGTACCTCTGATTTTGTGTAAACAATCACCAATGGCTAAACTACAAATCGTCCGTCTCACATTTTCGATTTATCGAGCGGTTATTGAAATTATTATTTTTCAAATTAACACGTTAAATTCCCCATACAAAATTAGTATGGCCGCGCGGCATAAAATAAATATGGACGAAGACATTTCAAATAAAATATATGACACTACGTCTACTATAATTAAGGACGGCGCACCCTTAAGAAATTTGGTTGAAAATTAATTGAAGAAATGTGTCAGTTTTAGGTAGACGTGCTGGCGTCTGTACATTGTAGTGCGTAGTAGCAATAAACAATTTAATATCATGATCATACCCTTTCTACTTATATTTACACTAAATGTCATAGCAACACACCGTCACTTTTTGATCGTTTTAATCCCGCAGGTGGGTTGATCAGACCATGAAACTAAACAACTTTTAAAACGATCAAAAAGTGACGGTGTATACAGGGTGGAAAAAAAGACCGTAGTTGGAGGAAAAGTACCCTTAATATTGATGATCGCAAATTTTACTGAAAGGAAACATTCCTTTATTTTCAAAAATAATTTTGAACTAAATCAATTTAAACTTTTAGTTTTTAAAAAATAGTTTATAACACTGAACAACACTACAATCAAATGGTCCAAAAGGCTTGAATGTATACCATAATATAACGTGCTACATTTAAATTCTTTTGTATAATTATTTTTTTTATTACTTTACATATTCATAAAGAGCCTCATAAGCTAAATTCTTTAAATAATATATTTAAGCAGTCTTTAATTAGAAGCAGCAAAATTAACATGAACTGCTATGTACACAGGCCTCATTAAACTAACGGTTGGTATCATAAAAACATCCTGTATTTTATAATACCAACCGAAAGAGTCATTCATAAGGATCGATAATTAAAGAAAGACCAAGAAATATATTTTTACACTTAGTAATATTTGCCATCATCAATATTAAGGGTACTTTTCCTCCAACCACGGTCGTTTTTTTCCATCCTGAAGCTTGTTGCCTAAATATTTTTTTTATTGTGATGCTTCGTAAATTATGTAAGTAATTTCAAGTTACTTTTGTTATTATATACAAAACAGTATTTAATTTGGTAACTGGATAAATGAAATTACTAAACTAGTTTTATTTATGAAACCCAATGATATTTCTGTAGTACGAACGTATTGTAATTTTTGATTCGGACGCTAAACACGATTGGTCCAATAGTAAGTTTAAATTACTTTTTTCGATTTAATATAATTGATTTTGTGTGTATTAATGCTATGACGATTTTTCTCAAGAAAACGTAAAGGGATATAATAAACCCGATTAATTTTGCAAATTGCTGCAATTACTTCAAGGTTATTTTGTTTTGAATAATTTAATATTAAATACGTCCTAGGTTGTCGCGTTTTAGGAACAATTTTAAGGCATCGAGTTTCAATCTAAAACGGTCCTCCATTCTTCAAACTATCGAATATTCTGGTGAATGAAAACTATTTTTGTAACATATGAGAAACTTCATTTTTTGTTTCATGTTCTTGGAGTTGTTAGGGTGTTTTAATCTCTGTCCATAATCATCGTAAGAGCTGTACATAAAAAAGGCAATTAGTTTTATATAAATTACCATAAGTTTATTTAGGTTAGCTATTTGTGTCCCTTCAAAATGCCTTGAGCGAGTTTTATTCGCTGTTCGATGGAGTTAAAAATAAAAAACAATGTGTGAACATGTTAGTTGCACAAATTCGTCACTAGGTGTCATTGCTGCTGTATATAAGTAAATAAAACTCGCACCAGCCATTCTGAAATTTGGTACATTTGTGGAGATCATGGATCAAGGATTTAATTGTAACTAGCAAAATTATGAGTATTCATATTTAATTATAGACAAAATATTATTGCTATACAAATATTATGAATGTGGGGAAGCCGTTGCTAATTAATGGCCGATTACTCTAAACCTAGTTGTGAGTGCTTATTGATCATCACGTAAAGTAAAATTGATGAAAACTAGACCCAAATATTACGTGGCATTCACATGCCTGAGCGATATTTGTGTATTCGGCCGTAATCTGCAGGCAGTAGTTATGGTATTATTTAACATTTACATATTATGTAAATCTGAATCGGCTATATAGATATGGATGTACGATTATTAAGAACTATAAATTACTGACATTCTATCATATTTTCAATTTTATAAATTTTCTAGTCAATCTCTCACAATCTGTAAAACGTGCAGTCGGTAATATTATGTGCAATGTGAAAGTGACACTATTTTGTGTTTGATTGTCATAAAATGTACATTTATTTGGATGTTACGCTGCGGCGATACATATCTGCTAATTAAGGCTAATGCTTTAGCCTATTAGTCAATTTGTGTAAGATTTAGCTATAATAAATAAGAACATTCCATATTTTTGTGAACATTGTAATTTCTTTGTCGAAATAATATTGTTGGATCTGCCCAAACTATTGTTTTATTTCATCACTATACATCATATACAACGTATAAAAG
Organism: Eudonia mercurella; assembly: GCA_963082485.1. Taxonomy (NCBI): domain Eukaryota; kingdom Metazoa; phylum Arthropoda; class Insecta; order Lepidoptera; family Crambidae; genus Eudonia; species Eudonia mercurella. The sequence continues at coordinate 28,179,832 of OY720022.1, forward strand.
AAAGGTGTGGTCAAAATGAAAAGACCCAAAGTGTTCCGATTTAGATCTTGTATGCAGAGTTACTAAGATTTCAATTTTTAATTTAATATTTCTATTGTGACGTCACATCAAAATAAACAAGTCTCAGCCCTAGTGGTTTAGTAACCTCTGTGTACTAACATTTATGATCACTACTGCTTGCTTATGCTCGCCTGACGCGCATCATTTCACAAATATAAATATTTCATTAACTACTGAATGAAAAATAAAGTTTTATGTCTTAATAACAACACATACAACTAGATGTGATACACTTTGGATCTTTTCATTTTGAGCACACCTTTTTGTTACACGTCGTATAGATAGATAGCTTTCCAAATAAAAATGAAAAGCTGTTTATTGGTAAGCGCATCACTTGAACGGCTGAACGGATTTGGATGACATTTTGCACATAGACAGACCATGACCCGTATTAGGATAGGTAGGTATAGGACTTTTGATCCCAGTAATAGGTTCCGGGAGAGAAGCTACGGGTTATAGTGCACATTACTTACATTTTGTACTGCCCCCGATAGTTGAAAAGCCGCATCTAACAAAAAGGTCAAAACGGAGAAAAAAATGTTTGAATGAATGAAACGGGAAATCGTCTGCTGTTCTTAAGTAAAGGAAAATAATTACATGTTGAAAATTTTGAATATTAGCAACGATATTTGTCTTTGATTTCCATTTATAAAATGTAATGTTTTTTTAATTATTTAATAGAAATAATTAAAAAACCCTTTCATTCTAGTAAATAAAGTTGGAAAAAATACTACGTCCTTAATTGAATAGACGCAAATAGCCAGGAGCGCCCTTTCAACCTCGAACGCCTAATATATTACTTTTTTACTAAGTATCAAGTTTATTCGGATATTGTATTCCTAAGAAGAATATGCGCATTGGCTATATCCGCTAACAGTAACATAAAAAAATCCAAAATAAATGTCATTTATTCTTGATATGAGTTCCACTTAAGAATAAAGTATGTACTTGTGAGATAATTATTAATTCCTTAAACTTAGAACTTAAACAAAATATAGACGCATATGACAAATGCGCCCGGGAAAAACTTACTTTACGAAGTAGAAAAGGCGGAAGTGGCAGATGTTGATTTTTTTCCTTAGTTTTTATGCTGTTTCCAATTACTGTGTAAGGCGCAAATGGGTATATGAGCCTTTTTAATTTCTTTTTATAAATTAGATCACTTAAGCGTCTTTCAAATTTCCGAACTTACACAAAAATATCAAACCAAAAGGGCATTTATACGTAAATGTGACTTTTCAATTAAGCTTAAGGCAAATTTGTCTTTTCATCTTCAATCAGGTGCAAAAAAGTGTGCAGAAGCGCCTTTTTTTGTTGCGCTAAAGCTGCAATGGAACGAGATAGAAAAATATAAAAATATTGGAAGGAGCGCCTTTTTTGCCTGATTCCGGCAATGTATGTAACTCAATTTGGCAAAAAATGTTAGATACGTCTTTTCAACTAACGGGGGCAGTGTAGGCGTGAGAGGTTTTTTTTTGTTTTTATCCTTACGATCCCACTTCTGAACTGTTGGCAACAGTCAACAATTCAAAAGACAAAACTTCCCTTTAATAATTTATTCCATAAAGTCAGTATTTCAGCATTTCCTTATATATTTTATCCATATTCTTATCCTTATCCATACTTAATTTATCCTTTATTCATATTTTCTATCTTTTCTATTTGATAAAGCCCGCCATGCGGCCTACCATAGACCCAGATTGGCGTCCCTTCTTTACGCCCGGAACCGGAAAGAACACGCCAATTGAATAAATACTTTTTACATTAAAACCTTATTGTATTTTAAAACAATACGTTATAAAAACCTTTTATAAATGCATTTCTAATATTTAAGATACTTTAGTTATTATCAAAGATCGAATACATTATATCTTAGCATCAATAATCAAGCCTGGAATAATAACAACCTAACAGTTCTATTTAGTGATGTAACACGATGACTTGATAACGAAACATCGCCTGTAATTGGCACTAATCTGCTATTTCCCATCTCTCAGATTGTTCCATTTCCTTTTGATCAGGTTGACTTAAACTGGTTTGCTTTCTGATTGCTATTGCTTGTTTTGCTATTTCTGAACTGCAGCCTTAGATTAATAACGCCTAGTCACAGATTAGGTAATAGTGCCTAGTCTTCATACAAACGCATCGTCTAAAGTGAGGCAAAAAGCAGATTAATGTAGGCGTGAGCATTAAGTGCTTACGATCGCCGACACACACACAAAGTAAACTTTAATGTTGTGGAGTGTGTACCCAATATTATAATAGTCTATGGTGTGTACAGTGGAGGAGCAATTTCCCCGAAAGTGGGGAAATGTTATACTTACGTGAAATAATAAAATAGTATAGTAAGTAGTTCATGATAATGTCGTTATGCGTTAAAAGATAAATGCTTGTGCAGTTTGGATTTAAAAGTTGAAAGTGATTTAGAATGACGGATTTCAGGCGGTAGTTGGTTCCAAAGAAACGTAGCTTTCACTGGAAAGCAACCGCAGTGGAAGACAGTGATCGCGGCACAATAGTTAAGGTTAGCTGGGACGAACGCTCACACTGACTATTGTTGTGCTAATAATCGGGGCAGCCCCACTGTAAGAGACTCCTCACTAGGCTTGCCAACTCCAAAAAAGGCATTCCCGGGATTACCCAGCTCGACATCCGGGACTTGGGTATGTTACGCGGTACACAACACACCAAGTATAAAATTGTATCATTTAGAATGAATCAATGATCGATGGATAGATGGCACTACTGCCGCTAAAGAGCATTAAAAAATCAAAGCAGTGAAAAAATTGTATGCTTACGTCAGCCTTCCCGGTAGCATAGCGGTCAGTGCAGCCGCCCGGATTGCGGAAGACCCAGGTTCGATTCCTGGCTGGGTCGGGTAGGCATTTAATTTTTTCACTGTATTTTATAAATATTTAATTCAGCTTAAGTGTACCAATTAGCACTTAAAATAAAAATAAAAAGTAAACATTTTTAGACGACCTCCTTGGTCGAGTGGCTTGCACACCGGTTTTCATGGTGTCGCTATCTCTGAGGTCCCGGGTTCGATCCCCGGTCGGATCAATTTAGAAATACCTGTTTTTCTATATTGTTTCGGGTCTGGGTGTTTCCTATGTATAATAAGTATGTATTTAAGTATATTAAGTATGTTTATCCGTTGTCTAGTTTATATACAACGTTTACATACAACATATAACGAGTTTCTTAAGGAAGCTTTTCTTGGGGCTAGATAATTGGTGTGAGTGTGGGAAACATTTATTATTATTATTATTATTTTATTATTATTTATCATTTAATAAAAAAATCAATACAAATGTGTCACAAACATTTTAAATTATTAAATTAAATAATTATTTCAATTTTAAAACTGTACTTATTTTGCGATTTTGCGCATTTTAACAAGTTTTTGTTTTGCAATACGTAGTTATAAAATTCGTTGCATTTTTGGTCAAAATAATTTTAATTTGTAGTTCAGCCTTGACGTGGTCGACAGACAGCTTATTTCTGCTGTCTGTGGTCGAACCCAAGACCCAAACACACCAAATACATACTTACAGCACTAAACTGCGTAGTATCTATCGCAAGAACGGAGATCGACTGCATGTGCGGGCGGACTCGGGGCAACTCGGGCGAACCCACCCCCGCGCAACGCACCCGTCCGCCCGCACAGTGAACGAACACGGATCGCTCCTGACGCGAAATACGCAATGCATAATAGGTATTAAGAAATTTTATTAATACGTAACAAATTACTCGGGCCAACTGCCTAACCCGAGGGTAGTTGGTACGAGATAGATACTTATATCATATTATCACTGATTTCCGGGACCAAAAGCGTCCCGCAGGGGGTCACAGCGGGACGGCCCAAAATTGACCCAGAAGCGGGACGTCCTGGAAAATCAGGGACGGTTGGCAAGCCTACACCTCACGTTCGTCTCAGAAACTAACATCTGAGAATGCCACGGATTTAGCCACGAGCAACTCCTAACTAACACATTAGTGAATATTGCAGCTTATCTTGTAACTCACAGGTCCATAAAGATTCTATCTATATTCTATTATATGATAGAAAATGCAGCATCTTGTTGCTCATGAGCGGAAAATATGGGTGCAAACTATAAAAACCACTTTAAGTGGCATATTTTTGATAATGCTACTTAAAGTTACACAGTAGTTAATTTTGATACCTTTTTAAATATCACAATGCTATAAGAGTTTCAGAATTCACTAACAGTGGTAAGATTGATCTAATAATACCCTTTGTAGATCTGACAAGCGCAAAACATTGGCAAGTGTCATTGCTGTACAACCATTTCATTAGGAAGTAATATTCACTTTTAGACCACTTAAGTGTTTATTTAGTACCTACCCAGATCTACAAGTTACAAACAAGATCCAATTTTCCCCTAATTAAACTTGTGGTGAATGGCGAAGCTTTAGTTTATAATAATCACTCATATGCATACGACGGTAAAACAATGATTTTTATCACTTTGACCCGCAGAGAGGTATCAAACAGGTGGAAATTGGAACCAACAAACACATCTCAATGTCGCCATTTTTTCATTATGACGTTTGATAAAGCCGACTGTTTATTTACACAATTGTGCAACTGTACACTAGTTAGCGACTGATAGAATACATTTACAATTTATCCAGCAAATTATTAATAATACGAGATGATACGTACCACTTCTTTTTTGAAAATTTAGTTAATATTAATATAGATTTTGTCAAAAGATTATTCTGTTTACACACATTAATGGAAATTTTCATTAAATCAATAGCGCGCAAAAATATTGAAAGAAAACACATACATGTTTGACGGTAAAATGATGTTCCCACTTCTCTAAGATGCACATTACTTACATTAATTAAAATAATTGATGACACTTTTATAAAATGTATTGAGTCACAGAGTTCAACGTCAACACTATACACTTTAAAATTAATATCAAATCCCAATACCATATCTGAACTGATCGAATTGAATGCATAATAACAACGACGAATTCGTTCACTCAGTCATTCATTGTTCAGGTGGCAAAGAAGCTGCAATTTTCATCTTGTGGCATAATCAAATATGCTATAGACCTCTTATGCGATGTGCCCACTTAGCGCCATATCTGCTGCTTTAGGGTTCTATAGCGCGCTATAGACCTTACCTTTAGCCACCACAGTTACAATTTTATACAAGTTTGTGTTAGTTGGACTATTTAGACATACTAGCATCGATCGGTACATCACGTTTATCAAACAATATACTTTTCAACAATATTGTTCGCTTGTTTTCTCCGTCGAACTTTAAAAATTCTCGAGCGCATGTCGCGTAAAACAAAACACTGTCGCGCAGCTCAATTGTTTTTGTTAGCGCAAAAAGTTTTGTTGTATCAGTTTCGAAATCGCAGTTCAATTTGAAGACGCCGAACTTTATTTGTGATGGAAATAAAAGCTTTTACGAAAAAGAGTTGCCTCGATAATGTTGTTTCTTGCTTTAACATAAGGTCCGCAAATAGGCCTTAGGTAGGTAAGGTCCACAAGTAGATAATTGTTTTGATTCAATTTTGTGTCACGTATCATTGGATTGGTATTAGATATAAGGTTATTAGAGATAAGGTCTAATGAATCATTTCGTGAAACTATGACAATAGAAATCAATTTTGGTTTTGTAAAGTAAGGATCTCTTAGGAGCTGTAAATGCTTCAACAATGGTCGTTTCAACAGTAGGATTTATTATTTTAGTGACCAGATCTTGTAACGTAATATTTTCACATAAATATATAACGATAACCTTTATACTACTTATATACTACTAGTTATGACTAAAAGCTATTAATATTGATCCGTGACTTTTTTAATGACGTGAGAGGTGTTAATTTCTAATGTTTTACTTTGAAAGGGTAGTTGACTAGTTTTGTCAATAGAGTAACACTAAGGAATTTGTCCCACAAAATGCTTTTATTAAAATAGTATATCCTATATACATCCATTGGAGAGATGGAATGGAGTGGTACTATTCTAATCTGCCGGAAACCACACGGCACAGATAACAGAAATAACTAAGCAACAAATCTCTAGTAGGCTTATCTCTTACTGAGGATAGGTTATTAATTTCGGCTGTAAGTACATTTAAACCCTCAAACTTAGTAATTAGAATGCACGAATGCTCTAACCCTCCCACTTAGTACATTTAAACCCTCAAATGACATCATTCAAAATATAAGGGAGCTTCGGCCTTTTTGTATAATACAGCGATTTTAATATAGCTTAGTGTTCTAGAAATTCGACCCAAATACCAAAATTGTTATAATTACAACAGTGTCGGGGTGCAAAATGTTTTAAATATTATTTAAGTTGCATCAGTAACGACATCTACCAAACAACTTCAACTTAATATGGCAAAGAAAACAAGTGCAAAATTCAAGAAGTCATTGTCTATTATTTATGAGTACTCCCAGCACAGACCATCTGTGACTCCCAGTCAACCTGCAAAAAAATCATTCGCTGAACTGGTAACTTTGATGCGGAATTACCTTCAACCGAAGCCGAGTATGCTAGCGGAGAGATTCAAATTCCGCCAACGGATACAACGCGATAACAAATCGATCGCCGAGTATTTGGCCAATCTAAAAAAATATGCAAGTACTGTCAATGCAGAAATAGACAATAATTTACGAGATCAGTTCGTGTGCGGATTGCATAATGAGAGTATTCGACAACGGTTGTTCGTGGAAGAAGCAGTGACTTTAACGAAAGCATTTCAATTGGTCTAACCAATGGTCAGCAGCCACTAAACATCAAATTCGGTGAGGACGTGCTGAAGCAGGCTGATAAGTTCCGCTATTTGGGGAGCACAATCACATCTAGGTGTGACCTTGATGCTGAAATTAATAGCCGTATTGGAGCAGCTGCCGTAACTTTCGGCAAATTAGATGCAAGGCTTCAGCTCGCATGAGTTGAAACTGGCCACTAAAATATCTATTTATATGGCGATTGTGTTGCCTAATATTCTTTACTCGGCTGAAACGTGGACTGTGTATCGCCGGCACATTCGTGCGCTGGACCGCTTCCACCTGCGATGTTTTAGGAAAATATTAAACATCAAATGGCCCGATCGTGTTCGAAACACTGAAGTGCTGCGAAGAGCTAATGTTGGTGGCATTGAAGCCTACCTTATGCGGCGACAGCTTCGGTGGTGCGGTCATGTGTCGCGAATGGCGGAGGAGATAGTGGCAAAGCGCATTTTTTATTCGGAGCTCAAGGAGGGCAAGCGCAAGCTTGGTGGGCAACTTCTCCGTTACAAGGATGTGCTGAAACGCCATATGAAGCAATGTGACATTAATCCCGCGCGACGGGAACACCTGGCATCGAAGCGCCCGGAGTGGAGATCCCTGGTCAGAGACAAGATTTTTGATTTTATCATGTTTTAAATTTAAAATGCTCTTCTGAAAAATCAACTTTTTGTAGTTAGAGCATGTGTGCTCTAAGCCATCGATATTATCTAATTTCTTGAATAAATAATTGTGCCTTTGTTTAGCAGATCTTACTTAATAGTACTTCTTTCGATCTTTGAAACTTTGCACGCATTTCTCAAGAAGGCTTCAAAATAAATCAGAAAAAATCTAAAACGCGAATCCACCCGCCCGCCGCCGCCCGCCGGGCTCGGGCCGCCACCCACTGCAGCATAGTAGAATAAAACAAGTAAGGTGACTCGACCCCCGAGCGAGCGATAATCACCTTAACTTGTAGGGCTGTCGTCGCTTTTAATTAGAATGAGGTATCTACATATAAAATAAGAACATAAGTACTAGAAATATGAATTCATGGATTCCAGAGAACCCCCGATCAACCTAAACGTAGTTTGTCAACTGTGCAACACAACAACTTACAATAGGTAAATAGGTACGGTCAACAGCACATCACAGTAAACACTTACAGTTCGATATTAGTACTTATGCCCACAACATAAGAGCGGTGCAAAGTCCAAAGTGTTTAGTCTGACTGTACCTAATTAGTCCCTTGTTTTCGCGTTAGGGTGTACTGTGTAATCACTACATAATATAAAACAAAGTCGCTTTCTCTGTCCCTATGTCCCTTTGTATGCTTAAATCTTTGAAACTACGCAACGGATTATGATGCGGTTTTTTTTAATAGATAGAGTGATTCAAGAGGAAGGTTTATATGTATAATAACATCCATTAAATAGTGGAGAAGTACTGTTATTTTTGAGGTTTCTAATGTGATGTCGTAAATAATTACATTTTTTCCGCTTACATTGCAAACGCAGGCTGAACCCTACGAGTTTTATCAAAATAATGTACTAAGTATTGTACACATTGAAAAGGTCTACAGAAAAGTCCGTGATGGTATATGTCTATCTCTTATGGGCATTTCTACGGGTAGAGCAAATTGAACTACTGGAGCGAACAAAGTACCTTTACCGTCTAATTACGTACTTGAAAAAAATCACACATATTTGTAGGACTCTTGACCTGATGGAGAGCATATCTAGTAAACCGTCAGGCTTTATAAAGCGCCAAAAAAAAAATCCCAAAGTTTAAAAACGGGCAGAATTTGGCTTAAAATGACGTGTCCGGTTTCCAAAATAGACTCGTTAATGCTTCATAACTTTTAAAATAATAACTTGCTAATTATAATTCCACCATTAACAGAACAAGGGATAGATAATAAAGCCATTTATGTAATTATATTTATTGTAAATTCTTGGGTTTTAATACAATAACATATTTTAATTTTGTCCGAAGCGCATGCCTCAATTCGGTGTTATTTAGTTTTGTTTACCTACATCACTAACTACGCGCAGTACGAACATCACTAACTAGTTCCCGCAACCCGCCAATTGCGCCCGAGCGGCTGAGCAGTGTAGACGGGGGGACTGTGCTGCAAAGGAGCATTTTTCAAAGGTACGAAATTATTCGGTGCTTTTGGGGTCGGATCATTTCTCAAGTCGGTGGACGACATTAATTTTGTTTAAGAAGTATTTATTGAGATTTGTGCTAAATTGATTGAATATTTATGTGATGCCTGCCAGTATGTTTTGTAGAAATGGTTTCAACTTATAAAGTTTACAAGTTATTTGATGAAATGTGTTATTTTCTCAATTCGGAGGATCTCAATTCCCTGTAAAATGGTACACCGAATTGGGAGAACTTACACCGAACTGAGATTTGACAATGATAGAATAAAATACTCTTTATTGCACACCATATACATAACAAATAAAGTAGGTATACATCAGAACTTATAGTGTACAATAGGGCGGCGGCCTTATCGCTAAAAAGCGATCCTTAGATCGCTTTTTTATTTTTGGAGATCAAAGGCGAGAACTGCTTGGTCGGTTTTATTTCGATGTTTTTTTCCGATGTGTAAATTGAATGAAGCCGAAAAAAGGAAAGAAAAGGATTGCGGAGAGAAGGAGAAAGGAGAGAATAAAAAACGATCTGATATTATATAAGAGACATAAACAAAAAGACAGGGAAAGATATGCAAAAAGAAAGGCTGAAGGTAAGGTAAAGAGAATGATTGAAAGACCACGTCGTGAACAAAAAGCTTTGAGGAAGTATTACAGAGACCATTCGAAGAAATGTTACGAATCGAAGAAAAGAAACTTACTCAAAGTTCTAGACGAAAATCCAATGTCGCTTCATTCCGATCCTGAAGTTTTGAACAGTCTCGATCCTTTGAGTGCATCCCGAACCCTTGTTACGATTTCTCCGATATGTGTTACAGAGCCTCAGTTTCCGATAACTACCTTTACTGGTTTTTTAGTTCCCGTTTCTCCTACTATTTCTGATTTAGAATCAATTGGAGCCCTACGTAATGTTACGCCAACTTCTTCACTTTCATCGGAATGCTTAAGTCCAATAACAGCTACTTCACCAAACTCTTCAATAAGTCGCAGATTACGTTCGAAAGTTTATAAAGACTTGATTAATGCAGCCAACAACAGTATTACAGAAACACCCAAGAAACAACCGTGTGCGCGAATGTCATTCTTTAAGAAATACAAATACAGGGTAAATTAGGAGTTTAAATTATTGCATCATAGGATAGCTCAATTACAAAGAAAGAATCAGACATGCCAAAGAACGATACATAGATTAAGAAGTAAAAAAATAAAGTCTTGACGACATTGATAATTAAGCTGACTTTTTGATATATTTTAAAACTTGTTAATCACGAGATCGATTTAAAATTAGGTATAGCGTGAGGTACATATATTTTATTATTAATATGGAAATGAAGACTGATCAAGCTAAGTTAAAATAAGTAGGTAAATAATTAATTAGTACAAGATTATAACTCCTTTCTTTGTTCCTTATTGAAAAAGAATATTCACACTGATTCTAATTTATGTTTTTCTCAATAATTTTTTTATTTCAGAAATATTAATATAGGCACTAAGCTTGAAATTAACCATCTGACTAATAGACCATCAGTCAGTAATCAAAAACGTTTTTAGGTGTTTGTAATTTTGGTCATTCATCACATAATTTGTATAATAGGTGACAGCGTTTCTAGACTGACTGGGCTATTTCTAAATACGGTGATTCATTTTCTGAAGTCGCTGGGCCACTTCTCAATTCGGTGATTCATTTTCTCAATTCGGTGCGTTCGCAATTCGGTGATTAACTTTTCTCATAAACCACTTCACAATATTTAGTCCCATTGTCATAATTAGATTCAAAATGGAATATACTTCAATCTTTGTCATTAAACTACTTATAAAAACCAAATATTAATTTAACCACCGAATTGAGAAAAATAATACCCTTCCGTAGAACTGCTCTTATGGATAACCCACAATAACTTTTTTTTGTCATTTACTTTTTACGACAAATAATGGCTAATTTTCGAAGCGATTTTAACCAATACAGCATTAATCCTTAACCAATTAAATACCTTGAATACATTGTTCATTTAATATAGATCTATATGGCCCTTTACACCGTATGATTTAAGTGAATATTTTCGAAGATATTACAGATTTAAAAATTGCGGCCGGAGCGGGCCGCTATGTTTTTATATACAACGTTCACAGTTTTTCTGTAGTGTATTTAGTATCAGCATTGCACCCGAAGATTTACGAACTGGAGGAAGAATCGAGCAAGATACGGTGGGATTTAGTTGGATTATCTGAAGTCCGAAGAGAGGGGGAGGACTCGATAATCCTTAAGTCTGGTAACTTGCTCTATTTCCGGGAGGGCCGACAACTGTCCCAAGGTGGTGTCGGGTTCATCGTCCACAAGTCCCTCGTGAACAACGTTGTCGAGACCGGGAGTGTGTCGCCTAGGGTAGCGTACCTTATACTCAGAATAACCAAACGGTATTCGCTGAAGGTCATACAGGTTTATGCTCCTACTACGACACACCCTGATGATGAGGTGGAGGCTACGTATGAGGACATCTCTAGAGCCATACAAGCCTCCAAAACTCATTACACCGTTGTCATGGGAGATTTTAACGCAAAGCTGGGCAAACGAAGCGGTGATAAGATGAGAGTGGGACGATTTGGTGTTGGTAATCGGAACTCCCGGGGCCAACTGCTGGCGGACTTTCTGGAAAAGGAGGGACTCTTTATGATGAATTCCTTTTTCAGGAAGGCTGAACACCGCAAGTGGACCTGGATGAGTCCCGATGGTGCAACAAAAAACGAGATTGACTTTATTATGTCGACGAGGAAGCAAATATTCAATGATGTCACTGTGATCAATGCGTTTAAAACTGGCAGCGATCACCGGTTGGTAAGAGGCACATTGAATATCAACGTTAAGCTGGAAAGACGTCGATAAATAAGGTCTACGCTCCGTCCTGCACCCATCCAAATCCAAAACCCCGAAAGCTTTCAGCTCGAATTGCAGAATCGCTTCGAGTGCCTAAATGATTGCGAAAATGTGGACGAATACAGCAACAGGTTCGTGGAAACTGTCCAAACGGTTGGGTCCAAGTTTTTTAAAACCCACCGTGCAAAAGGAACCAAAAAGTTCTCAGACCATACCCAAAAACTAATGGAAGAGCGGCGCGCAATGGTTCTGCTTTCCTCAGGTGATGCGTCTCAGTTTCGGCGGCTAAATAGGCAGATCTCGAAGTCTATGACTCGCGACACGCGCCGATTTAATACTGACCGTATTAAAGAGGCCATTGAGCGGAACAAAGGCTCAAAAGTGTTCGCAAGAGATCTGGGTATTGGGCAGTGCCGACTGACGACGCTGAAAACCGATGACGGCAGAACTGTCACGACCAGGTCCGATGTTATGGGAGAGGTCGAGAAGTTCTATGGACAGCTTTACACATCCACACGGCCACCTGTACAAAGCTTAGCTAAAGACCCTAGAGCTAAGTTAACCCGACACTATACCGAAGACATCCCGGACATCAGCCTGTACGAGATTAGTATGGCTCTCAAACAGCTCAAGAGCGGCAGGGCACCAGGTGCTGACGGAATTACGGCCGAGCTTCTGAAAGCAGGCGGAAGACCGGTACTCGTAGCTCTTCAGAAGCTTTTTAATTACGTCGTACTAGGGGGCAGAACGCCAGAAACGTGGCACGAAGGTATGGTGGTACTGTTCTTTAAAAAGGGCGACAAAACCCTGCTGAAGAACTACAGGCCCATCTCACTTCTAAGCCACGTCTACAAGCTGTTTTCGAGAGCCATAACGAATCGTCTCGCACGCAGGTTTGATGACTTCCAGCCTATCGAACAAGCCGGTTTCCGAAAAGGCTTCAGCACCATAGACCACATACATACGCTGCGGCAGGTTATACAGAAGACCGAAGAGTATAACCAGCCTCTTTGCTTATCGTTTGTGGACTATGAAAAAGCCTTCGATTCGATTGAAACATGGGCCGTGCTACAGTCTCTCCAGCGGTGCCAAATTGACTACCGGTACATCGAAGTGTTGAAGTGTTTGTATGAAAACGCCACAATGTCAGTCCGTCTTCAGGACCAGAGCTCGAAACCTATTCAGTTGCAGCGAGGAGTGAGACAGGGAGATGTTATATCTCCGAAACTGTTCACTGCTGCACTGGAAGATGCTTTCAAGCTTCTGGACTGGAAAGGACTCGGCATCAACGTCAACGGCGTATACATCACTCACCTTCGATTTGCTGACGATATAGTGGTCATGGCTGAGACCCTGGAAGACCTCGGCACAATGCTCGGTGACCTCAACAGAGTCTCTCAACAAGTGGGTCTTAAAATGAACATGGAGAAGACGAAAGTTATGTCAAACTCACGCGTCGTACCCACTCCTCTGAAGGTTGGGGACTCTGCCCTTGAAGTTGTAGACGATTATGTTTACCTGGGACAAACGGTCCAGCTAGGTAGGTCCAACTTCAGTAAAGAGGTCAATCGTCGAATCCAATTAGGCTGGGCAGCGTTCGGTAAGCTACGAAATATCTTTTCGTCCGATATACCGCGGTGTCTCAAGACGAAAGTCTTTGACCAGTGTGTGTTGCCAGTGATGACATACGGGACTGAGACGTGGTCGCTCACTATAGGCCTTATCAGAAGGCTCAAGGTCACTCAAAGAGCAATGGAGAGGGCTATGCTCGGGGTTTCTCTGCGAGATCGAATCAGAAATGAGGAGATCCGCAGAAGAACAAAGGTAACCGACATAGCCCGAAGAATTGCTAAGCTCAAGTGGCAGTGGGCAGGGCACATTGCTCGCAGGACTGATGGCCGCTGGGGCGGAGCAGTCCTCGAGTGGCGACCGCGTACCGGAAAGCGCAGTGTGGGCAGGCCTCCAACAAGGTGGACCGACGATCTGGTGAAGGTCGCGGGAAGCCGCTGGATGCGAGCAGCACAAAACCGGTCGTTGTGGAGATCCTTGGGGGAGGCCTTTGTCCAGCAGTGGACGTCCTTTGGCTGAGATATTGATGATTGCACCCGTGCGAAGCCGGGGCGGGTCGCTAGTCTTTTAATAAATTAAACTTACAAATCCGTAGGTACATGTATTTACCTTTCTAATCCACGAAATCTGGAGCAGAACTTAACTCTTTCGGTAAATAACTACCTAACACAAAATTTTTACCTAAAAGTAATACATAATATTTCCACTGGTTCATCTGTATTCGTCATATTAGTGTATTGCTTCTTTATATGGGGTTCTAAAGATTTCAACAAACTTAAATAACTGGACACACTCATTCGAAAGAAATTGTAAAATTTGTCTTCATCTAACAATAACTCTTCATATTCTGAGAAAAAATTGCCCATTTATATTGCTTAATTAATGCAATTAAGGGTGAAATCCAAAAACGTCTTGTGCTCCTACGTTTGACGTGACGTAGTAACAGAAGCAATAAAACACATTTCTTTCGTTTCATTGTCGGTAACAGATTGAAGTGACCCTAGTCATTGCGCCGCGCCGCGCGCCGTACCGCGGTAAACAACGTTGCATCCTATGGGGGGGCGTGTGGCACCCTATACTGGGGAGGGGGCCCGTGTAGCACCCTATCTATACTTTGATTGAATGCAGTGCGGTGAAACGCACCGTGTGGCCTCTCTCTTACTCTTGGGTGTAGTATACATGCGAAATGAATGAAGGAATGAATGAATGAAATAAATAAAATAAAATTTGCTATAACCTTTTTTAACTAAAAGGGAGGTGTAGATAAGTTACTAATTTACCTCCTTAAACGCGTCCGTCGTCTAACCTGTCACGGTGTAGGGTAATGGCGCCGTATTTGACGCTTTAAGCCCAGTCCTCAACACAACTTCCGTCGCCATAAAATAACATAGATTATCATTGGAATTTAATGGATGACAGCCGGGAAGTAAAGACTAAACAAGTCGCCAACTCCTATTTTTAATGATTCATCATCATCATCATCTCAGCCAAAAGACGTCCACTGCTGGACAAAGGCCTCCCCCAAGGATCTCCACAACGACCGGTTTTGTGCTGCTCGCATCCAGCGGCTTCCCGCGACCTTCACCAGATCGTCGGTCCACCTTGTTGGAGGCCTTCCCACACTGCGCTTTCCGGTACACGGTCGCCACTCGAGGACTGTTCCGCCCCAGCGGCCATCAGTCCTGCGAGCAATGTGCCCTGCCCACTGCCACTTGAGCTTAGCAACTCTTCGGGCTATGTCGGTTACCTTTGTTCTTCTGCGGATCTCCTCATTTCTTATTCGATCTCGCAGAGAAACCCCGAGCATAGCCCTTCCATTGCTCTTTGAGTGACCTTGAGCCTTCTGATAAGGCCCATAGTGAGCGACCATTTTTAATGATTAAAGGAAAATAATGTCGATCACTGGTCCCTGTCGAACACTGGTGCCACTGACCTATCTACTGCGTCTTTAAGATTCAACACTGACATTCAGAAATCGTTCTCCTGCCTAGTGCTGTTATTGTTTTTGGATATTAATTAGGAACTAGTGGTCGGTGCGGTCGCCCAGTGGTCGAATTTCGACAGTAATTTTTATTCAAAGATGTATGCTATTTCGGCTGAAGGGTTTATGTGAGTCCAATAACCATGACAAGTTAAAAAAAATGTGTTTGATTGTTGACAGATTCAACTCTTCCGCAATTTTTAGTAGGTACCTCTGCTTTGAAGTTTTTTGTAACACATACCTACTATAAATATTTCATCTTTCTGCACTCCGTATCCTAGTTCATAAAAGTTAACTATCCAAGTCTTACAGTCCTCTGTAAATAAATAATAAATGTTTTCCACACTCACACCAATTATCTAGCCCCAAGAAAAGTTTCCTTAAGAAACTCGTTATATGGTTAACTAGACAACGGATAAACATACTTAATATACTTAAATACATACTTATTATACATAGGAAACACCCAGACCCGAAACAATATACAAAAACTGGTATTTCTAAATTGATCCGACCGGGGATCGAACCCGGGACCTCAGAGATAGCGACACCATGAAAACCGGTGTGCAAGCCACTCGACCAAGGAGGTCGACTCTGTGCGGGCAATCTGCTTAAAAAGGGATCCAAAAAGTTACCTTCACGTATTAATATATACCTAGATTCTTAAGCGGCTTTCTACGCCATGCTGAAACACATTTATAGAATGACCATTCCTATCCCATGTGATTCCTCCTTCGTTCAACCGTATGACAATATTTTAACTCTCCTCGTTTAACACCAGGATACCTACTATGAGATTTATTGACTAGTCGATCACGTTAACGTAAAACAAACTTTGTGGTTATGGCATCGACAACGTGATCGTTGGTGTATAATAAAACTCACCAGGCCATTCCAAAGCCGTACAAATGCTCGTGTTTGTTAACGTGACATTTATTTTGCTCTCAATCTCAGACCAAATAAAAAGTTAAGACAGAACTGCGAACAGCGAAGTGAGGCCGGGTCAAACTATGCCTCGCCGTGTACATACACAATTACACGCACACACGTACTACAAAACTACGCCTTAACTTGTCAGTGTAGATCCGGGCGTCCGTGGGAGCAAGTCGTTTTGAAAAATCATAAATTTATCTGTGAAAATGCCGAATTGTGTTGTGAAAGGGTTTAAGAATCAAACTTTTTATTTGGTCTGAGCTCTCAATGTAAAGTTTTGAAACACAAGATTTGTTTTCTGGAAAATTTCTTTCTATAGAAGTGTTTCATTATGGGTCAGAGGAAACCCATTATGTGACTATATACAACTAGGACAGAACAACCCGTAGGTACAAACTCATTTCAGTACTTTATAAAACAGTTAAAAAGGAAATTCTAATCAAAGTTTCTCTGCGTAAGGAAAATAATAAGGAAAACGATTTTTAAAAAAATGTATGCCATTAGCAATTTTACTCATGACGCAACACAAATTTGTATTTAATTGGAAGTTTGCATTACAATAGGTTTATTGTTATGGCTGGTTAGTGTTTTAGACCGGTCGGAAAATTGACTATTTGGTGTACCTACGTATATGTTACCGAAATAAAAAAATGCCTCTACGGTTACGATACGGCTTCGACAGAAAATCGTGCTAGATCCATGGTGCTGTGTTGAGCTCCTTTTAAAAAAAAGTTATCTTTAATCGTGAAAACATTTCATCATTTCATAAAAAAGAATGTACCTACCAGGAGAAAACACCGAATACACTCCAAGCAAGCGAGGTACAAAAATATTTAAAAAAAAACTTAGATCAAAGCAGTAAATTTATTCGTAAATATAAATATATGGGTTGCTTTCCACTAGAGCTATATCCTTCTCGAGTTGTTTGAGCTCTTGTTCCATGCTCGACTTCTTCAGGATCTTGGGGATGGTGTCTGTGAGCATGGGCAGTTGGAGGAAAGCTTTCTGCAGCAGCTGCCAGTTGTGCTTCAGATCCTAGAAACAATTGGAGTTTCAGTAAACTTTAGCTCCAAGCGTGGGGGATGAATCATACAGTCTATGTGCTGTCTATATAGTTTCGAGAGGTAAGAGAGTTTATTCTTAAAGTAAACATCTTACGCTTCAAGTATGTGCGTGCGTCAGCTGGAAACAGCGAGTGTGTGTGTTCTAGACATTAAGTAGGAGCTGAAGCTCTCTTCTTAAAAAAGGAAAGGGTATATAAAAATATATTAAGTACTATATATATAATAACTCATAACCAGCTTATTTTTATGTCCCCACTGGGGCATGACTCCACGAGCCTTCCTTTTGAATGGACTACCACAATGCTTGTTAACAACTTGCTAATGCAGCCGGGTATAAATGCTTTTAGTGGCTTTCGAAGACCGGAGGAGCTCGAGATGATAATTATTTGGTAACCCATCCATGACCATATCTGGCTTTCGGAATATGCTAGCGAGCGAGCGTTACTATAACTATACATATAAGGTCACATTTTATCAACTGCAAATATTTTGAGGATAAATACAACAACATATATTAACTATTTTTATGAAAAAACCTTAAATTTTTATAGGTACCTACGCTAGTTTTAAAGAAAAACGCCAAATGACATTTCAATTAAAAAGTAAAATAAAGCACTTTCGGTAGTTTCAATTCAAAGGAGCCGACAGAGAGGCCACTTTTAAAAATATTCCAATTTTTGTGTCAGGAAAAGTTTAAAAAAAACTAGCCTGAATTTTTTTTAATTGCTAGGGTCTTATTTCTCTGATATAATTAGATGTTTTGTCAAAATATTTGCAGTTGATAAAATGTGACCCTATAATATAGTGTCTTTCATCTGTGCTGCTATTGCGTTATCCATCACCATTAAATTATTAATTAAATAATAAATGAAATATGAATAAATATGAACAGAGCGACAGGTGTAAAATAACAGTCTGTTGGTTCAGTCGGTTCAGCACACACACACACACACACACACACACACACACATTCGTAAAAAAGACATCTGGGTACCTAGTGCGATGTTTCGTTCGCTTCATTCGATCACGTTAACGAAAACGAGAATTGGTACGGCAATATTTTAATTCTTCTCGTATATCGCCAGGAGGCGCTGCTTTAATGCCATTTTTCGTTTTCGTTAACGTGATCTAATGACAAATGAAACTCACACTATTATAGACTTAGGTTTGCTGGTTTGGGTTTTCCATCAATAACGAAACATTGAATCATCGGTACATCGACCTGACTGATCAAATCATCACCATCATCAGTACATGGGCCACAAAGTACCTAATGGTTACCTATTCGCCAGCGAAGACGTTTACGGGCCCTAACCACACTGTTTTCGCTACTAAATTCTTTAAATGCTCCTTCTTATCTTGCTCCCCATTTTCAGTACCTCTGCTCCTCTCATAGTAAAAATCTCCGGTCCTCAAATAATCTTCTCCTTCTCTGTCCCTCTCATACTTCTGGCTTTGTTCATTCTTCCTTTCACATCCAATCCATTCTCCTGTGGAACGCGCTGCCTCTCAAAATCAGGATGGCTACGAGTCGTGACGCTTTTAAAAAGAAAGTCCGCGAGCTCTTGTTTGATAGAAACATGGCAGAATCATCTCAATAACTTCCTATGTATAAATAATATTTATGCATGTATTATATACTTACTTTCACTTAAATAATTTATTATACAAATTAATTGCACCTGCCAATGTTATCTCTGCACCACCCATGGTTGACTGGTAGAGAATGCCTCAGGCATTAAGTCCGCCATGTAATAGTTGTGTTGCAAAAGTTTAAATAAAATAAAAATAAAGTATTTATATATGTAGGAAAGTAGAACTATCCACTGCGTGATGCGTGGCCGGCCACGATTGTGTTGCCATATCACTTACAAAGCACAACCACACAATCGTGCCACAAAATTTTGTGGCCGTGCTACGCGTAGTGTGATTACTATTGGTGTCTCAACGCTATGTCGCTACACGTAGCTACGTGAGGCGTATCCTAGATTCTTAGGGCGCTTTCAATTTAGACGTTAGTTTCGGACCGTTGCTGCTGCCGTGCGTTTTCATATTAAACGCCAGCCGCATGACAGCTGCACGCTTGTTTTAATATGGAGCGATTGGTAGTAGAATTGATACATTTTTGGTAGGTAGGCGTTTAAACACAAGCCTTTCAAAAGTGTTTCTTTCGACTGTGAGGGTAGTAACTCCACAGTGACGTAATTCAGTGCAAACGCACGACAGCGGTCCGACACAAAACGCCTAATTTGTATTTTAATTTGTAACTAAAAATCTACTTATACTTTAGTAAAAAAAGCCTTTTATGTTATTTTTTTTATGTTAAAAAACTAAAACATAATTATCTTTAAAAGAAACTTGTTTTCTTTGAGATCAATCAAACAAATAAACAAAAGTATATTATTTCTTAACTACCTATCGACAAGATAATATTTTCCTCAAGGAATCAACAATACACTGATAAGTTAGTGAGCGATCGAAAATGACCCTCCCCGCCCTTCCCTGGCCCCAGTTTCACTCATCGCGTCGCATGCATAGTCGACAGTCGTTCACTCACATCCCAACTAACACAAACTTGTGGCATACAGGGTCCATAGCGTATAAAATTGTAACTGTGGTGGCTAAAGGCAAGGTCTATAGCGCGCTATAGGTTATTCATTCTGTGGAAGCAGCAGATATGGCGCTAACTGGGCACATCGCATAATAGGTCCTTAGCATATTCGATTGTGCTTCGAGATGAAAATTGCAGCTTCACTGCCACCTGAACCTTATGCATTCAATTCGATCAGTTCAGGTAGGCTACTCTTGACGCAAACTCTATCTCAATACAATTCCAATGCGATTAACATGTATCGATATTGGGATAAGTATCGCAATTTCGGAACGCCCCATCTCGATAATAATTTGTTCACTCAATTTCTACGCAATTTAATTCCAATATAGCGCTATTATCGCTTTTAAGAGTGCCATTTGAACTTTTTTAGATTTGGGATTGGAAATTGATTATTGCAATTGTGTTTCAAGAGTAACCCATCAGATTATGGTATTGGGATTTTTATGTCATCAATTATTTTAATACTGTAAGAATGTTCATTTCAAATATTTAGCATTATGTGCATCTTAGAGAAGTGGGAACATCATTTTACCGTCAAATATGTATATGTTTTCTTTCAATATTTTTGCGCGCCATTGATTTAATGACAATTTTCATTAATATGGAAAAAAATAGAATAATCTTTTGACAAAGTTTATATTTTCAAAAAAAGAAGTGAGATCTCGTATTGTTCATAATTTGCTGGATAAATTGTAAATGTATTCTATCAGTCGCTAACTATTGCACAGTTACACAAATATGTAAATAAACTGTCGGCTTTATCAAACGCCATAATAAAAAAATGGCGACATCGAGACGTGTTTGTTGGTTCCAATTTCTACCTGTTTGATACCTCTCTGCGGGTCAAAGTGATAAAAATCACTGTTTTACCGTCATAAAGTCTAATCTGGGAGCACATGAATGATTATTATAAACTAAAGTTTAATTAGTGGAAAATTGGACCTTGTTTGTAACTTGTAGTGTCACTGGGTCTTATATAAACACTTAAGTGGTCTAAAAGTGAATATTACTTCCTAATGAAATGGTTGTACAGCAATGATACTTGCCACTGTTTTGCGCTTGTCAGATCTTCAAAAAGTATTATTAGATCAATCTTACTACTGTTAGTGAATTATGATGACACTCTTATAGCATTGTGAGATTTAAATAGGGATCAAAATTAACAACTGTGTAACTTTAAGTGGCATTATCAAAAATATGCTACTTAAAGTGGTTTTTATACATAGGTTGCACCCATATTTTCCACTCATGAGCAACAAGATGCTGCATTTTCCACTAATATAGAATCTTTATGGACCTGTGAATGACAAGATAAGCTGCAATATTCACTAATGTGTTAGTTGGGATACTGCTTACCTACCTTGCTGAATTGGCTACGATCAATACTACGAGTATAATGAAAAACCGGAATTTTGGTTGACTAGTCGTTGAACCGCCGTATTTCAAAACAGCCCTGTTTTTGATAACGGCTAGCCGTAATGTAATGCGGCGGATTATACAATCCGACTGCGACATCTACATCAGTGGAACTACTTACTTCCAATAGCTTCTGTCTTTCCTCTTCATTAATAAGCTTGCAGAGACTCTGCTTGTTGTCATATGCGTATTGTATTTTATCCAGCCTGTTCTGAATTCTCCTGTTCCTCTTCACCAGGTAAGCTGGCATCTGGCCGAAGTCAGGTCGCAGGCAGTACTCAGGCACCTCGCCGGAACCCTTTATCTTCTTAATGTGACCGTCTCTAGTATCTACGAGTCTGAAAATATATTTTTTTGAAAATTTCAATGGGGTCTTTCAACGGCATCCCAATTGGCTTAGGCCTGGAACCTTACCATAAGCTTTTAAAGCAGTGTTAGTGTTATGTTATTGCAGTTGTAAAAACGAGACGCGTGTAAAGACGCCGCTACACGCGTCTCGTTTTCACAACCGCAACAACACTGCTACAATACCGCTTTACAAGCTGATGTTAAGGATCCTGGGCTCATCAACATCATCATCAGCCCATTTTATGTCCCCACTGCTGGAGCACGAGCCTTCCCTAAGGATAGAACGGGACATAAACCACCACGCGGGCTCAGTGCGGATTGGTGGTTGTTAACGACTGCTAATGCAGCCGGGACCAACGGCTTTACGTGCCTTCCGAAGCACTGAGGTCTTGGACCTGGACTGAACTGAAGTCTGCCAATCCAATGCTAAATCAATAGTGTGTCGTTAGCCAAAAATCGACTTTCGGACTATGGTAAAAGTGACAGAACCAGGCTAGGTACTTGTGACACGATAGTGGACGTTGTAAAGGAAGCAGAATCGAGGCTGTGTCGTTAGAATTTTATGGTAGGCTGATGATTGTCTTAGAGAAAACGCATGTCACTTGATTGCTCGCCTTACGAAAAGGCGTAAACAAACAAATACATCCAGAAACATTACCACTGAAAAACTTGGGTGCCAAGTGAGAGTTGTATGCTATTCGATCACAAAACAAGAATTTGTATGGCAAAATTTTATCTTACTTCCTTTGTCACCAGGCAGCGCTGTCGTGTCAAGCTTTGACTTTTATTGTGCTTACAATATTATGAAGCAAAAACACTGTAACGCAAAGTACAGTGCTTTGGCTTAAAGCGTAAGGGTCTATAACACAGACCTATTCTAGTTATTTGGTCTGTGGTCTATAATCAAGGGCAGCTCGAGCAGTTAGCCAGTGATCAATCACGGACCGCTTGAGCAGTCACAGTGAAGCTGCCGACCGCCCGCGTCGGGAGTAGTCACAACTGCTTGAGCGGTTCCGGATGTTTGTAAAGAAGACTGTAGTTCACTATGCAGTCGCAGCTGAAAACAATCGCATCCTGACAGCTTCAAGCTACCCGTGTATGACTGCCCGTCGTGCCACAGCGCTGCCAAATAAATTCTCGTCTTTGTTGACGTTAATGGTAAATAAAAGTCACATTAGGCACCCTTACAAATACGATGCTATAGGTACCTAATATGTAACTACTTCGTTCTACTGGATCAATTGTTTCGGCGTGACTGCAAATAAAATAAACCTTACATTTATACTAAACTAGCTATTATAGTATTGCTCGCGGCTTAGCTCACGTGGAATAGTGATTGTTTGTAATAAAAGTCAAAACCCATCAAAATCTATAGGGATCCTGGAACACTTCATAATTTCTTTAAAAATGACAGTTTTCCGTAAAAACTTTAGTTCGCCGGATAGATCTCTGGTTCTATAGAGTGCACGCAAACAGGGCCGGACCGTGAGTTTAGGGGGCCCTGAACTAATACTACTTAGGGGCCCACCTAATTACACAAAGTATAGGAAAAAAAAGACAATCAAATATTTGATTAATAAATATTTTATATTTTCAAAATCTTTCACATTTTCATCACTTGTATTTCTGTTCCCTGATTTTGTGATTTTCTGCTCGCTTCGATTGGATTTTCCGCTAATTTAAAGTTTCAATTTTTGTACATTTCTTTTTCCTTTTTCTCTTTCTAACTGTAATTTTCGTATTTCAGCTCCACTTTTATATTTTCTAGAAGACATTATTGTTGAACCAGATTTTGATATTTTTTTGAAATTAAACAAAGAGTGAGACCACGATCGATGTAGGTACCTAATATTGTCAGACTCAAAATGTTACGAAAATTTTATTTTAAGTAATGAGTAGCAATTAGGGCATGCAAAAACAGGGTAGTATTGGAAAACCGAATTTTTCGGTTTCCATCCTAATAAAATAAAATTAAATGGTAAAAATAAATAAAAGTGTTTATGTTCTTTCGTATTCGAGTTTACCTAAGTTATTCAACACAATATTTGAGATCACGTCACAAATTTAGTAGATATGCAACTATGCACTATTACTACTACCTACCTTAAAAAGAAATAAAATCAACAAATCGTAATATAAAAAGCGTATATGTAATGCAATTAGGTTAATGCTTAAAGTATTGGTTAAATGAAAATTAACTTAACCTAACCAACGGTACCTAAGGATTTCTTATGAGGACCGATTGAAGTTAAGTAAAATGGCGTTACTCTGAAATTTACTACAACTAAAAAAGGAGATCGCGAAATTCATCTAATAATAAATTCTTAAATTAATCAATAACACCTATAGAACACTGATATCACAAATGTTTATTTAACAAGGAGGTAAGATTTAAAAAAAAAACGAGAGAGCCTTACGTAGTCGCATATGATGTGTAACATTTGACATCTCACCGTAGTAATAAGCAATTTTAACATTATATTCTGAAAAAATGGGTCAGGTATTACATAATTTTATAACTATAAATATATTCAATTAACAATTATTCAAAAAACAAAAGTTGAAGAGCTTACCCTAACGTAAAAATACGTTTGCGTTTACTGTGGCTTAACACTTGCCAGAGACTGACTGACAAAACGAAATGGCAGCCGGTAACGTCAATTCAAGAACTAGAGACAAGAACACGTTTCGTTACATGCCTATCGATTTCCTTAAATACTGTAGACTACATGACGTAATAAATATGTATTGACTTGACTTAGCCCTTGAATCCACGGGGCCCTGGGCCATATGGTAGATCCGGCCCTGCACGCAAAGGTAAACTTCGCAAAGTCAATATTCAAGTTAATAACTTAGCAACTCTACAAATAATGTTTTATTGACCTATCTGAGTACCTACCTACAGCAGTACAGTCACGGTAATAATATCTACAGTAGTGTAACTTCATACAAACGGACGAAGCGCGAGCTATACCTACGCGCTCGGATCTCGGCATGCGCTCGGCATGCAACAGGTCGCGAATGTGCCGCAGTGACGAACAGACGGTGTGTTGTATTTTAAACAGTAAGCGTGCGATTGTTTTGATTAAAATAAGTTATGGCAAGATTGGCAAGGATCAATAGTAGAATATATTGTGCTGTTTTGGGTTGCATGAATTCGTCAATAACGCACCTAGATATAACATTTTTTAGACTACCTGGAAACTCCGAAAGGAACTTAAGTAAGACTATAAAATGTTTTTATTTATGTACTTACTAGTAGGTACGTAATTTGAATCTTTTTAATGGATAGGTATTTCGTTTTTTGCTCCGAAAAAGTGCCTGGATTAATAAATAAAGTGAACAGGAAAATGATACACGAGTGAACGGCTAGTTATAGGCGGTTTGTTTATTACACAGTAGATACGCTCGTGTTAAAACCTCCGGGTTGTAGGTTTTTGGAAACATTATTGAATTAAACGATTGATGGATTTTAATTTTTTAAACTAATCAAAAAACAACATTTTGTTTATAGAACACTTCCTATTTCATTCACAACGTATTTTATTTGTTTAAATAAAAAATATACCCCCTTATTTATTTATTTAGTTAATCATCATTGTTTTGTCTCTTTTTCTCAAATTCAAAATGACGTTTGTGTGACGTTGACAAAACAATATTTAACGTAATTATGCTTAAATAGTTTTTAGGAATAAGAGAAATCATATTTACAATCACAAAATACATTTACAAAACTAGATAGAAACTCAAAGTAGGCAGATGTAATTAAAATACTGTAGGTGCCCACCTAAGAAAATATACCTACGCCCAGCCCTATCGCGTGTTTACGTACCACGCGGCTGAAGGCATTTATTTCAAAGATAGGGCCGAGTTACACTACTGTAGATATTATTACCGTGGTACAGTCGTTGTTTCCACTGCCACTAGTCTATAGACAGTTCATTGGTAATTTACTAAAAGTATTGGTCCGGTGCTGTGTGTGAGCACAAAATAAGGAGACTTACAGAAGGTAAGCTTAATACATACCTACATAATATCTTTCTTGCTAAAGCTAGAAGATAGGGGCCCCGAAACATGCAGTGCCTAGAGGCCTATACATGGCTTAATCCGGCTCTGGCACAGAATACATAATAGTACAAGTGCTCTGGTAAGAGGTTGTCTATGTATGCGTTCCTCGAGTGCGTTCGTATGAAGCTTACATAGAGATGATAAATATATTCATTAACCATTGAAATCATATTACTAAAATATGATATATAATAAAATATATTAATAAAAAAATATTACTAACATTCAATAATTGAAATTAACAATATCAGTTGAATGGTTGAACATTTATTTAACGTCGCGCGCGGTGAATGGCGCCGAGCGAACCGCGGAGGCGCCCGACAGCCAACGAGCGACAGAGACACGACATCTGCTAGCAATTGACGTCAAATCTAAATTGACCCGTAACTATTATTAGTTAAAGCACATTTTTCTTTGATATGTTATTTATTCTTTTTCAACTTGTCATTTATTGAATAATTTTCGATGCACTCGATTGTATGTTCTTTCACTATCGAAATAAAAGTCTTTTTATTTATTACGATTTATCGTTCGTTCGCGATGATATATTTTTAACTGATATTTTCATCGATACGATATTTTTATTGTTTAGCAGTCGGTGGATGATCGTTGCGTAGATAGGATTGCGTGGCGATTCGAGTGCAATATCGATGTTGTTAGCTGACGTTAATTAGTTTTATACAGTTCTTAGGTAATTAAATAAGTAGGTAATTAGGGTTTCATTGAACATTCATAAAATGCCAAGACGTCATACAGAAATTTGGAGTCATTTTGAAAAGTGTAATGGAGAAGACAAAATCGCATGTTACATGTACATAGAAAAATGTTTTCATATAAAGGAACTAAAATTATTAATGTTTAAAATTTCGAGTTGGCAACACTATGCTAGACAGTCCTAAGCCTGTTAAAGTATGAAGGAAAGTTCATTGAATAGTTTTAAAGTAACACTTTTAAAGAATTATTCTATTTAACATAGATACATGTGTTTAAAGCTACTACTTCGATAAAATTATTAACTGATATTTTCAACCATTAAAATTAACAGTTCAAAATATTTATCAATTAACCTGTGACGAATAAATATTTTCAACCATTAACACTGTCTCTAAAGCTTACCTTCTGCAATCTCTATATTTAGTGGCGTTGTTGGTCCGATTTTGTGTTGTGAGTGAGCTGTAGCCGTAGCCCTTTCCGACCGAGATCGCGACATCCCTCGGACGGAATCTCGACTTGAAATCCCCGGGCTATAGTTTATAACGAGTTGTTGACTAATATTATGATCTTTATTTCGTTATTTCTTCGGAATGCCCCCGGCTTCCAGCTTTTATTTGTTTTGTTTTTTTATTTCTTCCATTCCGAGTAAGAAAGCGAATTTTAAAAAATCCGGTCTAACACGATCGCCTGACACAGGCGCAACAAAAATTGGCGTTAAGGGTCAAATTTGATTGTGGTCGAAGCGTACGATCGTATCAGCTCATTTGTAAAGGGGTAGGGTGCCGTAGGTACGGCAGGGTTGCCAGGTGTCCACATGTACCGTGGACAGTCATGTTTACGATGCTGTCCATGGTAAAAATATATAAACAACGTGGACTATGAAGTGTCCTTGTTTTTTAATTTTGGTGCGCCACACTAAAGAGATGCGTGCCGTAAAGATTTAAAATATATATAAAAAGAATGTGTAAAATACAATGTCTTTATTTTGATTATCCCTTATTTTCTTACGGGTGTTATTTAAACAGCTAGCAAAGAAAATATTCGTACTTTTGTTAGTAAAAAAATGCTAGTTGGGCAGCGACTTATGGTCAGCAAATATTTCTAAATCAGTCTGCAATTTATATCATACTGAACAGCAGTCTTATGCCGCTCCCCCCTTCCGTGACTGGCAAAAAATGCAAAAAAAAACATAACTTGGAAACAACAAAAAATCGCGGAACACACATGGGGGGTGTTTCGGATACACCTAGGGGTGTTCTATCACTGGATTTCCGCTTGACACTATTTTTTGGGACACCTGTATAAGTATTATATATTTATTATTTAAATTCAGTAAAAATAGTCAAATTACTTTTGGAGCTTCCATTACGTCACGAAGCAAAAAATTCTGAAAATGCCCAAGTGATGCTATGACATGACATACACGCCTGCATATCAAATTACCACAAACTGTCAAATTTCCTCGATAGACTATGAACTTTATACCAAAGGTATATTATGGTTGAAAATTTATTGAAAAAAATTGACAGTTTTGGATAGGTTATGTCACTCATGTATTTTTTTATTAAATTTATTTTCAAAAAATAAAATTGGTTGTCTGTAAAGTCGGTTTACTGACGATAGTTGAACGTGACAACGTCTTAAGAAGGTGTCGGGAGGTGTTGGGGGTGTCGGGGGGTGTTGGGGGTACGTACCGCGGTGGCGATGCCGGCCACGGGCTTGCACAGCAGCCTGCAGCAGCCCGTCGAACAGGTAGGCGGGAGGAGTTGGGGGTGTCGGGAGGTGTTGGGGGTGTCGGGGGGTGTTGGGGGTACGTACCGCGGTGGCGATGCCGGCCACGGGCTTGCACAGCAGCCTGCAGCAGCCCGTCGGACAGGTAGGCGGGAGGAGTTGGGAGTGACGGGAGGTGTTGGGGGTGTCGGGGGGTGTTGGGGGTACGTACCGCGGTGGCAATGCCGGCCACGGGTTTGCACAGCAGCCTGCAGCAGCCCGTCGAACAGGTAGGCGGGAGGAGTTGGGGGTGTCGGAAGGTGTTGGGGGTGTCGGGGGTGTTGGGGGTGTTGGGGGTACGTACCGCGGTGGCGATGCCGGCCACGGGCTTGCACAGCAGCAGCAGCCCGTCGAACAGGTAGGCGGGAGGAGTTGGTGGTGTCGGGAGGTGTTGGGGGTGTCGGGGGGTGTTGGGGGTAAGTACCGCAGTGGCGATGCCGGACACGGGCTTGCACAGCAGCACGGCTAAATTTCTACTCAGCCGATTGTGCTTCTTTGTCGCTCGTTCCGCGCTCTCGCTTGCACTTCAAGCCTTACATGGAACGCCTCAGAGCGAGGTAACGCCGAACTTTTTCGTGCGTGCAGCCGGCTCTATCGAATTATAAGACGTTGTCACGTCAAAAAAATGTTTGCTACATATTATTATCTGCCAAACTGCATAGCAGTTTGCCGGCAGTAATTCGTATCTAGGTTATTAAATAATTTTACATTTAAACTTTTACTTATTAGCAACTAATTATATCTACATTATGTTGTTACTGTTATTTTTTAATTTATTATAATTTAATTATTATAGGAGCCCGATGGCGCAGTTGTTAACGCGCCCGGTCTGCAAGTGTTGAGGTTAAGCAACTTTCGCAAATGCCGGTCATCGGATTGGTGACCAAAAATTTATCATCTCGAGCTCCTCCGTGCTTCGGAAGGCACGTAAAGCCGT
Source organism: Eudonia mercurella (assembly GCA_963082485.1). Classification (NCBI taxonomy): domain Eukaryota; kingdom Metazoa; phylum Arthropoda; class Insecta; order Lepidoptera; family Crambidae; genus Eudonia; species Eudonia mercurella. The sequence goes on from OY720022.1 coordinate 28,209,110, forward strand.
GGGTCCCGGCCGCATTAGCAGTCGTTAACAACCACCAACCCGCACTGCGCCCGCGTGGTGGTTTTTGGCCCGTTCTTCCTATCCATCCATAGGGAAGGCTCGTGCCCCAGCAGTGGGGACATAAAATGAGCTGATGATGATGATGATGTTGTTACGATATTTTATTTAACTATGACATAAAAGGAAACAAAGAAATGTGCAGGTGTCTGTACAATGGCAATTCATCAATTGATTTTTATTAATATAGATTTGTCTACTCTACCACTCTCACCTTGGCTCCACGGGCTTCGGTTTAGTCTTCACAGCTTTTTTTATATTGACCACGCGGAAGTTGACCTTTGGTTTTTCAGGTTTTTTTCCAGGTGGCGGCCTCTTTGGCACCGGCGGCAGGTTACCAGAGACAAAGCACTTGTGGTCGGACTTCTTGAGCGGCTGGCCTATGCCGTGGCCTTTTTTGAGGAAGTTGTCAGGCGCCGTGAGAGGAGTCTCCGCGTAGCCGAAGGTACGACGAAGCTGGGGGATCTTTCTCGCTTTCAACTCCTTCTCCAGTTGGGATTCGTATCTGATTCCAAGAAATATGCAGTTAGGTTGGTAGAAAGGTAAAGCATTAACTTTTTGAATCTAATTCCATTGTCTAATGAGTTACATTGTTTACATTGTTACAATCTACCAGTACCTGGGTGACCAGTGTTCAACAGGAACCAGTGATCTACATTTTTTCCTTTAATCATCAAAAATAGGGGTCAACAACTGGTTTTAGTATTTATTTAGCAAACATTGAATACAGACCATCTGCTATTGCTGCTGCTGCTAGCTGTCATCCCATTAAATTTTAATGATAATCTGTTAGCAACGACGGATCCACACAGTGTCCAACACTGGAGCCACTACGATATCTAGGTACCTACCTACTGTGCGAGTCGGACTCTGATAATTAGCCGGTTGAATGAGAATAAGATAACTAAACACTAAGTTCAATAAAATAAATAAAATAATTACAATACAATTTATCATAATATTTTATGGTGTGTAATACGGAAAAGAAACCTACCTACCTACTTACCTTGGTGTTTTTGGCGGTTCCGGGGGAGGTTTATCAAGTATCTTGTAAATATTTTCATTGTGCTCGATTATTTCGACTACAGACATTGTTGAAGAAAACTAATAGTTAAAGTTTAAATTCGAATGATCAAGCAAAGTAAACAAATAAAAAATCACTCCTATTCATTTAATTTTATTTCAAAATATCTGTCATAATTCTTTGAAATCAAGACGCTTTAAATTTTGCGTTTGTATTGCACAATAATTCCTTCTTGGTTATTCCCATGGAAACAGGCATACTCAATAAAAAAGCTGTGGGTATGTTCCGATATACACTGCGAGCACTGCCCTGTGCTGTTACTGGTGAGAAATCTGTTCCGTTATGGCTGACAGTATACTGCCGCAGTATCCTAGGGAAATATATGACGTCATAAATCGTCGCCATTTTTGTACTGTAAGCACTGGCATTTTCGAGGTAAGGAGCTCTCAGTGCTTTGATCACGTGATTAACAGCGTCCAGAAATAATGACATGGATGACAGTATACTGAACTGCGTTCCGTTTTAAGCAGTAACCACTATAGCTAACTATAAAGGAACGGCTTCGCAGTATACTAAATTGACATCACACCTTACAGTGCTCGCAGTGTATATCGGAACATACCCATTTGTTTTGATTTGATAGAATCGAATAGTGGTATTATCGATCAAACAAACACTGTGTAGAGGCAATATTTTTGGTTAATTTGCTCTGGCAATACCTTCTTCAAATGTCAATAAAAATCGGTGCCAAAACTAAAATGTCACAGTTATAAGAGATTATTTTTAGATTATTGTTGTACATACTGTGGTAATTAAGCATAAAAGTGTATTATTTCATGTGCGCAATTACGTGAAAATGTTGATTAGATATTTCGGCAGCGGTGTCCGTGGTATTCGCGTCCATAAATGTATCGGTATCGGAGCCAGGCAGTTTTCTAGTAGACTTGAGTCTTTGGATCATGAAGAAAGGTTGGAAGGGTGCCTGTCTACGCTGCCTTCTAAGGCGAAGGTGGTCATATGTGGCGGAGGAGTTATGGGAGCTGCCGTAGCGTATCACCTGGCGGAAAGAGGCTGGGGAGACAAAACTATTCTCGTCGATAAAGAATGGTGAGTGTAGTATCGACCGCGCCGGTGTGTTATGTATATCGTAGTGGTGTGACAACGAGAGCGGCGCATACAGAGCTACATGTGTACAGCTACTAGCAGCGGCGTCTGTCTGGGCTTTTGCTAATAGATGTTCAATATAGCTATCTGTCTCTTCCAGGCATTCAGAAAATCAATATTGCAAGCAAAGGTTCGTTGTCGTCTAGCCAATCTCGCGTCGCACTTACATTGATTGCTTTCGTAATAGAGTTTGCCGAGACTCTCCTGGCAGACATAGGTTACTACTGTATTACTGTGATTAGAATTGAGCTTGTTAGAATACAATAACTTGGAAAACTGTTAAATGCAATTGCTATCATTATCTGCATCCAAAATAGAACATGCAATCAAATATGTTTTTTATGGCATCCTGTTCCATTTACCTAAATATATACCAAAAATTTTTTTTTTTTAAAGTGGCATTCACATCTCTTGAGGTTGAGATGTATATATTATCCTGATACCATTCTTTATTACATGAGTATTGTCAATGATTAGACATTGTCACTTCATTGTCATTTGTCTCCAACTTAATTCCTAATTGTTTAACATTTAATTTTATTGTGGATCTTTGGAGTTTTGTTATAAATAAATTATTTGCGAATAAGTCAAACTTGGTCTATAATAAAGCAAAACAATCAGCCAAAAACTTAAAGTATGCCGACATGGAATGTAGAGGAGTGTGTTAGGCATTAAACTTAGAGATAGGTAGGAGGATGGATAGGGAAAAAGTGCCAAAGACAGATTTGAAAGTCCTTGCAAGAGGCCTATATTTAATAATTTTATAATTAACCCTTTAACCACATACCACTTATTTCAGTCCCTTAACCACATACAAGCAGTCATGGTGACCGCTGATAGTTAACAAAGCTTTTTATTTGGAATCTTTAATAATAATAAAATAACAGACTAAATACTTGTTTATACTCTTAACTTTTTGTATTAGAACCACAAAATAACACAAATAAATTGGTAACGCTATACCTACAAAAAATAAATATCTTCAAATAGTTACATTTTTTTTTAAATGAGAGTTTAAGCTTTGAAACCGAAAATATAGCTTTTTAGCATTATTTCAAAGAAATAGAGAAATCTCATTCTAAGCAGTTCTATAAACAATGAAGTGGTAAAATGTATTCCTCGTATATTAGGTTTTTGAGCACCACAAATCACAATCTCATGCCTTCCCCCTTTACGTGATTGCGCTCCCCTTTCCGTGACTGTGCTTCCCCCTTCCGTGACTGGTCCTCGCTATGCTGTGCTTCGCTCGGGAAAATTTTTTTTAACTTAACGTAATCAACAGTAACTGTATTAAGTTTGGAATAATAATAAATAAATATAAAATAATAAAATAAGGGTTAAAACAACCTAAAAGTAATTACTGTAACGAAAAATAACGCCCCTTTCTAACATAAATTTACCTCTCTTTCAATCGGTTCAGGTTCTGGTGTCTCCGCTCCCTGTGAACTGACAAACTATTTATCTAATTGCCCATTCCAGCATTTTTACTGGTGATTTATTTATTAGACTGCTTACATATTTTTAGTACTGATATTGTAGGATGAAATAACCAACCAAATGTTTTTTATTACTCTCTAAGTTTTATTGTTGCACTAATTTACCAACAGCCGATAAATAAAATAACTGCTCATTCCTTTTTTCAACTGATCATAATAACCCCTCAAATGTTTATATAACAGTTTAAAAAATTAGTTCCCATTTACAATTATTTGTGCCTCTTACAGCACTTTTTTTTAGTACACTAGTCTAGACAAATTAGTACTTAGTACATCAAAAATATAATAAAACGTCTTCCTTTTCTTTTAAGGGCAACGCAGATTGGGACGGCATGGCAAAGGATTTAAATTTTTACCAATGGACGGTTAGGGTGTCGCAAAGGGGGTGCAGGACTTAGAAAATTTTCGAGGAAAAATTTAATTTTTCACAAACTGACGAAAAACAGCTATCAATAAGAGATAGAAGAAAATCCAAAAAAAGTGCAAAAAAAAAAAAAAAAAAATTGTGAAAAAAAAAAACTTAGAAAATTTTCAGTTGATTTTTATATGGAGCCGACACTTTTTAGGTTAGGTTAGTATGTTGACCAAAAACGCGCGAGCCGAGCGAGCGGAGCGAGCGTGCCGCGGCAGCGGCCGGCGAAGCGCCAGAAACGACGTTTTTGTACGTGCGACTTTTTTTTTTTTTTTTTTTTTTTTTTTTTTTTTTTTTTTTTTTTTTTACATACTTTCAAACACTACTATGTTTTTCGTCAGTTTGTGAAAAAAAAGTTAGAGTGTATTTTTCCTGCACCCCCTTTGCGACACCCGGACCCAATGGACATTCAAACATATCGAAATATAAATAAGCCATAAATTCCCATGCTTTACAATGATCCCACGGCATCGATGGCACGGGCTCCCGCCGCGGCGGGATACCGCGCTGTTTACTAGCTGTTTTAATTCATATTAACCTGCAGGCTTACTCTTAAACGTAGTACCAATCTCAATTTCAATCCAATCCAAGAGCAATGTTAAATGTTGTCCAATCCTAGTCCGTACTCTTGAGCTAAGCGTCCGTTTGAGGCGGGTCGGGCCGCAACGGTGCGGCGAGCATTTTTGCGTACTGCGTTCACTATACAGGCACAGTACCTATTACTATTTCATACAGTAGGGCATCGCCTTTGATGTGGGGCGATGCCGCCGCCCGCGTAGGTATGCAGGCAGTCGTTCGCCGATATGCAAGGGATGTCATAAAATTCGAAATCAAATATTCGTTATTTTAATCATTTATTAACAAGAATAAACTATTATACATATTTACAAATGTTGCACTGCTAAATATTTACGTGAAGGTTTATTTTAGATTTAAATTTTTAACAATACAATAAATTCGCATTTGGACTGCTTAAAAAATGAAAAATAACAAGCCCAGAAATCTTAAATATAAACTTTAAAGAATTGATGCTTATAGAACCTCGTCTGTATTGGCACGTATTAGTTAATTCTCAAACTGTCCATCTTTTAAAGTTAAGTACAGGAAATACTTACTTGAGCAACAAAAAGGGCAACAACAAACAGGCGGCTTTTATTTTTTATTATTATTTGTATTTTTAAAGATGGTTTTTGTTTTATACATTTTATTCTTCATCTTAGTTTATGGCACAACCACAAACGTTTTTTATCGTTAGGTATTTTATTATGTAATAATCACACACAGGTATAATTAAATATTTATTGTGTATGTATAATAATAATTAATAATTTTTTATAACATTACACATACGCACACACCCCCCCACACCCATGCACACACGCACGCACGCACGTGTTTGCGGATCTTTAATTCACAAAGGCGACACAAATCAATAACTTCTTATGATGCCACCACAACTTTTTTGGTATGTTAAACTTTTGTCATTTGGCTCCCCACATAAACCCTTTATGCGTGTACTGCATTACTTTTTTGGTAGAAAATACTACGAAGCCCGCTTTATATTCCACTATCTTTTTTCCAAATGTTTCGATCTGTAATAGTTTGTTTTTTTATTTATTTATCTATTTTCCTTTAATAGCTAGAATAAACTGTATGATGAAGTCGATATCAATATTTTGTTTTTGTACTGTCGCAGCTCTAACTTTGTTGCAGTGTGGCCAATGTAATTAAATTAAAATTTCCTATTTTCGGGATAAGTGACGGGACGTAAATATAATATATTAATGAAGTAGACCGATCATAAACATACAGTTACATAGTATTGAGAATTTTTAGTTCAATTAAGTTAAAAAAAAATCTGGAAAAACAAAATAAGTTACAATTTATAAGTAGTGATCTATCATTAATTAAATAAGCATTTATAGTAAAAATACAGTTTTAACTTTATAGAACATCAAATATAAATTTTAATTCAATGTTGGCTCATTCAACTTTAAAAGTTACGCAAAGTTGCAACTTGACGTTTTAGTGGCAACACTTTTTGATTAACAATATTTTTTCAGTTTTTTTGCAAATTTAGTGCATTATTCAATAATATTAAGACAAAATAATAGTTACAGATGAAAAATAAAGTTATCCTTTTGTACAATCGTTTCTGATCTCTTTTTACGTGAAAACACGCTGCAATTTGGCATTTTTTGCTCAGGTCTTGTCGCGTGCACCGTGATTTAGAAATGACGCTGGAACACGCTAGAACTAGTTTTATATAACGGATATGATCGGCGGTCATATACTTTTGGCAGAGGGGAACGCCTGGGTCATTTCGCGAAACATGGAAAAAAACTATTTCTAGTTGATTAGAAATTCTATCTCATTTTAAAGTTACTATTTTTGTTTAAGCGAGGTTTTAAACATAATTTAACGTAAGGTGACACAGTTACGAACCTTGTGTTCTAAAAACTCATTTTCTAATTTAATTAAAACTGAGTAAAACATCATTACCATCTAAAGAAAATATATGTGCACAAAACTTTCAAAATATTATATTTCAATAATTATGATCGCCAAACCCGATTTTTTCAAACGTTTAGTAATCTGTATTTTACCGTAAACAACATAATAAATAGCGTTTATAATTCAGAACAGCATAATAGTCAAAACGAAATTTCAAAAGTTTGTAACAGAAATTCGTCATTACCATCGCGCTAACGTCAAATTTACTTTCTTGAAAGATCTATGTGATGTATCTTACTGTCCCCGTGCACACCACTCTCCTCAGTCGCTTGCACGAAATGTACCACAGCGCACGTCACGGTGAGTGCTCTTTAAATACTTTTTTTGTTACAAATCATATGTCCAGGAAATGGTTGTCACGTATTTCCATCATTACCGGTAAATACGTTTTCTAGGTAATTATAAATTAAGTATAATTGTTAGCATTAGAACTTATTGTGACTCCCAGGACAAATTCGCAAAAAGGCGGTCACAAAATAGTAGCGCTAAGAATTCACGATTTGTTCAAAAAAAAACACTACGTTTGTCATTACCATCATCATCATTACCGTTTGATTTGTGTTGATGGTAATGACGTTATGTTAATGGGAATGATGAATTCAAAGTTTCAAAATTTCTTATTAGTAGCAATTTGTTCTATTTTACTTAAAACGTTGTTTGCTTTCATGCTTTAAAATAACCGAAATACCAGCTGGAAGTTGAATAGGTTTTTTTGTGGGTTATCTTTATTTTAATTTGCTAAAAATATTAAATTATCCGTGCTTGTCTAGATTATAGTATTATAATAGCCAGCTTTTCTTGTCAGCATTCGTAAGTGGTGAATCGAGATTATGCGCCAGTGCATCAAAAAAGGCGATTGGCCAGCATCCTGACACTTCCTTTGCATAATTAACAACAAGGTCGCTCTATTAGCTAAAAGTGGACATTGATCCAAACCATGGCTTGGATAGGATATGATGATCTCTAACCACCTTTTGGGGAATAATGGTCGTGGGTTTATGCATACATACTCTAAACATATTTTAACTTTAAAAATACATCATACAAAATAATATTTTATTTCAGGTAGTTGCCGTTTTCAAAAATGAAACTTCAATATTACATAGTACTACATATTGAAACTATTCATCATCAGCTCATTTACGTCCCCACTGCTGGGGCACGAGCCTTCCCTATGGATGGATAGGGAGAACGGGCCATAAACCACCACGCGGGCCCAGTGCGGATTGGTGGTTGTTAACGACTGCTAATGCAGCCGGGACCAGCGGCTTAACGTGCCGTACGAAGCACGGAGGAGCTCGAGATAATAATTTTTGGTCACCCATCCGATGACCGGCCTTTGCGAATGTTGCTTAACCTCAGCATTCGCAGACCGGGTGCGTTAACCACTGCGCCATCGAGCTCTACCTACTTACTATTGAAACTATTAGATATGTGAAAACAGACTGCTGAAAAAATTTCCACGAAGGGAAGTCGTACCCCATGACATGCCGGGTCAGGTGCACTACCACACTATTTGCGTAAAATTATATGTATATGTAATCATAAATATAGCTTGCCTAATTCTTAACTGATCTTTCAATATTTGTAAAAATATTTAGATCGGATGTTGATGACGTAGTTGTCGACATTGAATAGGGCTTACAGAGTAATGGCTGATTTACACGTTTTAAGTTGTTAAGTAGGTAACTAAATTTAAACTGAATTTTATGTGGCTTATATTTAAGTATATGTCCATACGTATTTAAGTAATTAGTTTGCTTAGTTCACTCAAGATGGACGATCTACCACGTAATGAAGTCGTAAATTCTGTGCTAAATTTGTTATGAAGTCAAAGATGAAATAATTAGGGAAATAACCATACCCAAAAAACTGGGTAAGAAATTGAATAAATAGAAGAGATCAGTATGGCCAAGGATCAAGTGCCACTTTGTTCGAGGAGCTAGCGAATGAAGATTTAATAACAAGTATATTTTAATGCGTCACGCATGGCAGAAGACTCTTTTATTTACTTGTTATCTAAAGTGGAAAACGAAATACAGAAAAAAGATACTGTAATGCGATGTGCATTAGATGCAAAATTAAAATTACATATTACAATATATTTTCTCAATACTGGCAATAGTTTTCGCAGTCTATCTCATTTTTGTAGAGTTTCTAAATCGAGTAAATATGTTTAATACAATAATCAATAATTTAATACGAACAATAAAATTGAACCCGAGCGCGTCGCTCACTACACTTCTGCATTTAACTAATATTGTGCCAGTCCAAACGTGTCAAGTGACAAGCCCCGCCCACCAACTTAACCGAAAAATAGACAAAATTCTAAATATCTTGTTTAGTTGTTAGCTAAATTTTAACTTGCAACTTGCTACTAAATTCTGTGTTTACATGCAATTAATCACTTAAAGTTAAGTTAAAATTTAGTTACCTACTTAACAACTTAATACGTGCCATAAGAGTAGATTAATTTCAGCGAGTTGGATTGAGATATGATAGCATAGTTAAATTAAAGACCGAGATTGAGTTTGTTACGAGATTTGTTGAATTTTAATTTTTGTGTTATTAAACTTTACAAATTTATAAGTAAGTGTTTTATTTACAAGTTAGCAACTACTTATATATGAAAAAAATACATAGGTATGTCTTCTAAAATAGGTATCAGGTACTTAATTATTATTTTTGCCGTAAAAGCTCGTCATTACCAAGCATTCCTAATCATTACCATCCTCAAAAAATCATTGCCATTAGCCTAACGTCATTACCATTTCTCTTATTATTTTTTGAGATCAAATATTATCTAAATTCTTGATTAAAAAAGAGTGCCTTTGTTAAGCAGATCTTACTTAATAGTACTTCTTTCGATTTTTGAAACTTTGCACGCATTTCAGATTAATTTACAAAAAGGCTTCAAAATAAATCAGAAAAAATCCAAAACGCGAATCCACCCGCCTGACAGTGTCGTCTCCGGTTGGTTTAATGCTCTAAGGCGAATGTGGAATGAAAAACTACGCTATTTCACCAGAATTATTATTTTAAACGCTAAGTTTAAACGTGATAAATAACAAAAATAAGTTCGTTGGCTGCAAACAATTGTTTTCCTATAAATTTTAAACAAAAATATGATACAATTGCATACTCTTGGCTGCATAAGTTAATTCTGTGGTGTTTTTTGACTCCAAAAGAAAGGTAACTTAAGTGCCATTTTGTAAATTTAAAATCGATATTAGGAACATGACATATTATTATTTTAAGTGACATATTGTGTCATTTGACTAATCTAAGGTCATTTCGATATGTCAAATGCCTTCTAATGAGTATTTACTGCATTTATTTTATAGACGCACGTTTCTTCTTATTTTTAGGTCGTTTATTTAGGCATTTCGTAACATAAGAAAAGGAAGAGCTAAACGCGCCATTATATTCATTAAACTGCACTTTATAAACAATAAATCTTAAGTTTAAACCGAACACAATTCACAAAAAGTTACTCTTTTGCTATTGTAAAAATCTTAATCACAAACCAATATGAACACAATTCAATAGCTATTGAGAGTGTCAAAATAGCGTCAACAAGAGTAGGTACCGATTGGCGGCGAAACCCAATGTCGTTTAGTTCATTCAATAATCACGCAATATGGAAGCAATTTGGCGCTAGTGTTGCGATCAAGAGTACGAAACGTGACAATACCAACGTCGATCGGTCGGTATTGTATTATTATAGACTAGTCACATACAATCAAATTACTTACGATATATCGAAAATATTGATATATTTTTTACATGAACATCCCTAAGCAGAAGATGCCGAGGCATACTTCGACGTGACGTGGCATGCCACGGCATCCCACGGCGCGGCAAAATACTTTGGCATGCCGTCACAGTCTGCGTAGGCCTTTAGAAGTACAAATGGAACATGTTTTGCAATTTTAATTAGTAGATGGTAAACCTTCTTTGATCTTTCAACTCAAAATATAACATAACAGCTTCCACGTCGCTACAGTGCTACCTATGTGCGGTCGTGGAGACTTCTGACTTGGTTTTATCTTTCATAGATGGTTAAGGATTAATATAAAATTATTAATACTGTTTGTAAAATAAGCTTAAATAAATCAATAAATAAAATATGTTGTTCTAATTGTGCTCTTTATATTAAACATCGCTTAAAGTAGGTGAACAAAATCATGGTCAACTGACCCCGCTCTGGGGTCAGTTGACCATTATTTTGTTCAAATCTGTGTAGGGTTTAGTTAAATATATTTAAAAAGTATTATCCTTAAATCTTAAAGTTTAGTCGTATATCGCCATCGCAATACCTTAGCAAAATAAAAAGTCTAATGCTTCAACAGACCCCATGGGCAGAGTCTATTGGACTACTCAAAGGGCTATATTGAGCTAGTAGGAATAAAATGTTTTACATAATCATAAATTAAACCTAATTATCTTCCTTAGAATTTTTAAAGAAGTCTTATTAAACCGCTTTTCGGATACTTTTGCAATTGATGACTTCATCTGCGGCTTGTTTTATCTGATCTTTGGAATTATCAACTTTATCCGTTTTCTGTTAGTATGTTCGCATCTTAAAATGGAAAAGCAATTATTTTGCAATACTTGTGTAGGAAGGCAGGCTTTATTAGGCAAATTAAACTCAATGGAACTGTAAAAATACTTTTGTATTGTTTAAATCGAGTATGCAGAGAGCGGGAAAAAAACCATAGACAAAAATAGAAGAAATGAATACCTAGTAAAGTAAGCGTGCGACTAGAGTTGTGCTAGTCAATTGATTCATGCTTGAACATGCCCCCGCGGGTTGAGGGCTTATCCTTCAACCCCAATATCTTCTTTCGGGTAGCAAAGGGACTATCTTGCTGAAACTACGCCGGACGACGCCATTCGCCGTTCTTATGTCAGCGACCCGTGATATACCATCACTGGAGCCAGGGTGGGTGCGCCAAAGTTCACCTAAATTTTCAACTCCGATTATTGGAAACATTTATTATCCTAACAATCACAATTCCTAACTACTTACTCTGTTTCTAATGTTCATAATTCCGAATCATTTAACTTCAAAATGTTAGTAACAATAAACATTTATTATACTATTATTTGTTTTCCTATATTTTCTCAACATAACCGTCTTTTACACTATTATTCAAAGTCATATCTTTTTTATTTGAAGCGACTTCAAAATAAATTCGCTTAGGTTAGCGAGGAGCGGGTTATGTTGACATAAACAGCGGAAGGTCAGAAGCGACTTTAGGACGAAGTAACTATTACCTAATCTGTGCTTTAGGGCGCTTCTCACATTCATATACATCGCTTTACAATGGAAATTGTGTTTAGGGATAAAAGCGTTATGAAAAATAACAGTAGAAGTTTAAATATATTTACATTAGTAATATTATTAATTACAGTTATCGGAAACATGAGTGTTATGAACATCGTCTGTAGTACTACAAATTGTATATATAAAAACTTTAGGAAGAGTGATCATTCGGATTACAAATCGGTACGAATAACAATTTCGGGTAAAAAACTTTAGATAAGCCAATATGGACCCCATCGAACAACTTCGCCAGCATTTTTGGACAAGATGGAGCAAGGAATATGTAGATGAGCTTCAGCAACGAGTCAAATGAAAATCTAGCGATCACTCCTTGGAGGTTGACACTCTTATTTTATTAAAAAAGATGACCTTCCACCGCTAAAATGGAAGCTTGGACGCATCGTGGCAGTTTACCCTGGCTGGGTCCATATTGGTCCTATTTGTTTCCTAACGATGAATGATCACTCTTCCTAAAATTTTTTTTCCTAAAGTTTTTATTCATACTATTTGTAGTACTACAGACGATGTTCATAACACTCATGTTTCCGAAAATTGTAATTAATAATATCACTAATGTAAATATATTTAACTTCTACTGTTATTTTTCATAACGCCTTTTATCCCTTTAAAGCTGGAAGCGAGTTAGCTTGCTGACAGGACAATCTTCATAGTTGCGGGTTGGTAGAGCGGTGAGAGATCGCCCGATGAGGAAGTGACCGGGTGTGAACGGCGGCGTCAAGTCTGCGGGGTCCGACGACAACGAAGAGAGTGGCCGGGAATCGAATATTGCCTCGATTTGCACTAACGTCGTCGAAAGCTCCTCAAACGTAAAATTACAATGTCCCAACACTATTTAAATGAAATTTGGTCGACTTGACATCAGCCTCCCAAAGGCCTCTGAAATTAGGACTATAGGCACTAGCCTATAGACCTAATTTCAGAGAGATATAGATTTTCATTTGATACCTACCAAGGCATCAAATGAAAATCTATATTTTTCTGCGTCGCGTCAGAAGCTAGCGAGTTACAATTGTTTTTTTAAAACTTACAAATATTATTGTATGCCCCACGAATGAGGTACCGTTGTCAAAAAATATGTGTGATGGTTTTCCTCTGCGTGAGATGAATCTACGTAACGCTAATAAGTAGTTATTACTTGTTAAATCTCCCACTCACTCCAAATGCACCGCTTTGGTCGTAAAACATACAAAAATGGCAATGTGAGATTTGGTAAGTCTACAGCCGTCTAAGTAAGTCTACAGTCTACAGCTGTTAAGTTGAAGTAATTTAAAATAGGATAATTTAATTTAAAAAAAAATTATTTGTAGTAAGTTATTGAAGTTATATTAAACTGAACTGTAGAAAAAAAAAACTAAACTAAATGTAATTCAAATGAATTTATGATACAAAATAAAAATGAGTGTTAAGATTGTTTCATTTAATGATTATTATAGTCATCATTCAAATAACTAGCATTCATCAGCTACCATAGTCTTGATTAAAATTTTAATCAGAACAAAAATATACTAGAGAAATATTTGTTTTAATAGGTAATCAAATACTTCTCAAGAAACTATCTTAATAATAGTGTAGGCTTGTTAGTCAGTACCCGCTAATAATGCGTAGTTTAAGGCTTATTTTTTGTGTTACTATAACCGCACAGTGCTTACTATAAAACAAATGTAAGCTAAATTTAGCTGACGTATCAAGCGAGGAGCTCGATGGCGCAGTGGTTAACGCGCCCGGTCTGCGAATGCTGAGGTTAAGCAACTTTCGCAAAGGCCGGTCATCGGATGGGTGACCAAAAATTTATCATCTCGAGCTCCTCCGTGCTTCGGAAGGCACGTAAAGCCGTTGGTCCCGGCTGCATTAGCAGTCGTTAATAACCAACAATCCGCACTGGGCCCGCGTGGTGGTTCATGGCCCGTTCTCCCTATCCATCCATAGGGAAGGCTCGTGCCCCAGCAGTGGGGACATAAAATGATCTGTCGGTCAATAAATATGTTTTTTTTAACAACTGTAAGTACTCTTGAAAAAGTAGGCATTTTGCTACGATGTCTTTTACCGATGATGTCCATATACTACGTAGGAAATATAAGACGTGGGCTTTGGCCGACATACATAGGCTTTTTACTTTGTACTTTTGTAAGTATTGACCGCTGGACCCGTACGGTGATGTCTGCTATCACCCCCTTCTGGCCTCTTGAAAATGTTTATCCAATTTATTTATTTGTTTCCAATTGTCCTGGATTTAGCTTGTTCGGGCGCCATGAGGCCTAATGGCCATAAAAACTCAGGAAATCCACAGGTAAATGTTTAATCGGATAAAATTTAAAATTAAAGAGAAAAACCTAAAAGGAGAAAAACAATAAATCAAAAAGTCTAAGCCAAAACGTTACGTACAAATATTTCTTAAAAGATTCAAATTACCTGTTAGCTACAGGTTTTTCACAATACACGTATATTAAATATTTTAAACATTTTAACTAAACAATCAATATTAAAACAATGTCGTTAGACTGAAGAATTTTGAAAGAATGATGATATCAAAACCGAAGTAAAATTCCAAGACAATGGCATGACATTCAAAGTATTCTTTTTCAGAACCGTTCATATAAATTTGACAGATAGTTTTTAAAACTACCAAGGAGGCTATAAAATGCATAACATAAAAATATAACGTTGAGTAAGCAACGACAACGTTACAACACACCACAACGTCCATAAATGAAAATCTAATACCTTTAAACGAGCAATTTTTGTATACATGTATATTATATAGCTGTGCCCTGCGGTTTCACCCGCGTTAATTAGCGACTGTTCCATTCCTATTAGTTATAGCGTGATGTAATATAGCCTATAGCCTTCCTCAATAAATGGACTATTCAACACAAAAGTAATTTTTCAATTCGAACCAGTAGTTCCTGAGATTAGCGCGTTCAAACAAACAAACAAACAAACAAACAAACAAACTCTTCAGCTTTGTAATATTAGTATAGATAATCTGAATCTCGGAAACGGCTCCAACGATTTTCATTAAATTTGGTATGCAGGGCGTTTCGGGGGCGATAAATCAATCTAGCTAGGTTTCATTTTTAGAAAACGTTGTTTTATCCGTAAAAAAATACCAGGTGTTTTTTTATCAAACACCCGTTTGCACTAAACTTATAAATCGCCTAAGTCTTTGCCTAACTACTACCCGGTCTAGTGAAGTCGGCACCTGAGCGTAAGCGACGTTTTCGAGCTGGGTGCCAAGGGTTAAAGTTAAGCCAAAACTTAGGCGATTTATAAGTTTAGTGCAAACGTGTGATTGTTTCATAGCATTTATGATATGAGCATGACATTACCTTTATGCTACGATTTCGATGGAAGCTCGTGTTAAGTCACGGTAAAGGTATCTCCATAAGACCATATAAAAATAAAAATGCAACGAAAAAATATTCTTTGTGTTGAGACGTATGAGAGTAGCGTGCCATGCACGGGCGTACGGCACCGACAACATATTCAATTATTGACGGTTGTCATCAAACCCGTTATGCACTGTGTATAGTCTGTGTCGTGTTACTTTCCGTGCCTGATACGACCCTAGCACGGTCATGGTACGCTCCAATGAGCAGAGAACGACTTTTGTACACATACACGTCTGTCGTACATGTTGGTTCTTATACGTCAGACTGTTTTCAGGGCGGCAAGTGGTAGTCGATGGCATTCATCAGGCCTAGTTGGGACGTTCAAGCCGTCACTGGCCCAGGTGCGGTTGGCTCAGTCGTCGATCAGGTTGCTCCATGAGTTGGAGACGCGTGGCCATAAAACTGGCTGGAAGCAATGCGGCTCCTTGCTGCTCGCCCGCACGAGGGATCGGATGACGGTTTACAGAAGAATGAAGAGTCAGTCTGTGTAAGTTTACATTGCTTTCATAATCTGTAGAAGAACTAAAGGTTGCCGCCATAGTCTACAGAAGAATGAAGAGCAGTCTGTGTAAGTTCACATTGCTTTCATATTCCGTAGAAGAACTGAGGTCGCCGACATAGCCCAAGAGCTGGTAAGCTCATGTGGTAGTGGGCAGGGTACATCGCTCGTAGAGCTATTCGCCGCTGGGGCAGAACTATTTTCGAGTGGCGACCGCACACTGGAAAACGCAAGGTAGGCAGGCCTTCCATAAGTTGGATGGAACGACGACCTGGAGAAGGTCGCGAGTAGCCGCTGGCTGCGAGCAGCACAAAACCGGTCGTTATGGAGATCTATGGAAGAAGCCTTTGTCGGGCAGAGGACGTTTGACCTTTGATGATGGTGATCGTCATTGGAATCAAGTCATCGCCACTATTGTTGGGTATTGGTTTAATCACCACGCTTGCCAAATGCAGGTTGGTGATCACGGAACCAGGGCATCGAACAATACGAGACTTTTCCCGACCCAGAAATTCCTTCCGAACGCTTTGGCACTCTGCCACATAACTAAACTATGGGGATGGTACGATTCGCCGTTACCATTCATTAAATCATTAATGAAGCCTTTTCACTACATCAACGATAACAATTTCGCATAGAGAAATCGAAATTGTCGAAATTCACAATTAACTTTACCTTTGTTACCCCAAAACGCAGGCTACACATCAAGACATCAAATGAATATTATACAAACCTGGTAGACATTGTGAGTGCCAGACGCAGACAGATCGATAGATCATTCGCACACAAACTCAAATGCATATACAATCAATCCCTATGTAAATTAAATAAGGTTCGTTAAGGGGGAGGGTGGCGCTCAGGGACTCAGTCACACCGAACTGTCTAGGGCTTGTTTTTATTCCCTTAATATTGCTAGCGGCAATGTTTTATATTGTATGAGAATATAATGTAGATTGTTAAGCATCACTTTAATCAATCTTTAGACAATGTTTGAGAATAAGAGAGAATAGTTTATAGAAAATAAATATCATCATTTCTTTGTTTCATTTAGGTACTTATAAAGTAACTTTCAATGTTTTGCTACCTTACTGATCACGTTTTACGTGTGACTACGAGTATAACATTTTGATCACGGTTGCATTAACGTAACGTTTATTACAAAGGATTATTCGGTAATTAGTTATATCCCATTAAAAACATTAATGTCAAATGAGAGCCAAGTTCAATATTATGATATATGCCTTGGTTGTTGATTTCAACGACAAAAGATGTGAGATCTAAATGGGTGCCAAGTTCAATGGTCAGTCCTGAAATTTATTTATAACAACATAAAATATTTTCTTACAACTTAAAATAAGAAAAGATGCCGCTAAAACATCAATGTTAGTTGGACATAAGGTAGCCAGTTTCTCAGTATCAGTAGTTGAGGATTGAGTGAACTTCACCTTCCGGCCGTATCATCACTTAACATCAGGTGGGATGAAGGCCAATTTACGCATAGGGAATTTAAAATAAGGTAGTTCCAGTATCCAAAATGGGTGCAACTCCTATTGCTACTCCTTTTTCTCAGACAGTTCATGGGGTATACCGTGCGAGCTGGTCACCCCGCAACGCTGTCAGGAAATATGGCCGATGCTCAACGTGGAGGATGTGCTTGGTGGCTTATGGATCCCCGGGGACGGAGTAGGAGACCCCCACCTCTTTTGTTTATCCCTATTGAAAGAAGCTGTAATCAAAGGTACGTCCTTTTAATTGCTTTAGTGTCGTTCGTTGCTGATGATGTGATGAATGATGATACATTATTTTTACTACAAGTTTGATTTTAATATTAGGTTAACGATACTTCTCTCGAAGGGTAATAGGTAATGCGTAGTAGATTCTATTGGGTAACAAAAAACAAAGTCCTATTGTCGCTCCGTCTTGTAATATTGTTAAGAGTGTGTTAATTATTACTAATTGCGAATAGAAGGTCGGCCAAGATTACTGTTTTCACCTAAGAGTGTTTAGAAACATTTTGATCACCTATACACACATCGCGATATCAAGTTTTTCTTCCCATAGTAGTGAAAACTAAGACTAAATAAAACTTTCAGCTGCAACGGTTGTCCGTCACAAAGCGACTAGATCTCTTTTCACATCTCACAATAAACTTTGGAATTTATTGCAATATCTTTACTAATCCCATCAAGTTTCATCAAACTCGATAAGCCAGTTTCTTGACTCCTTTACTTGCATACTCTTAAATTGACATGCTCTTTAGGTGTCGGTGTGATGGAAAACTGCGCCGTGACTGCAGTTCTGTGTAAAGGCGACCGAGTGTCTGGCGTGGAAACTACACGCGGTGCTATAGATTGCGAATATTTCGTCAACTGCGCGGGCTTTTGGGCCAGACAGGTATGTACTGCTATTATTGCTATGTATTCGTAAGGGGAGCGATTGCCATGGCACCCGACGTAGGGTGGCTGTGCGTCTGTCTAGCAACCTAGTGCTAGCTACTCATGCATTGAGGCAGGGGGTGTCTGGCGTTCGGTCGGTGTCCGTCTGGCGAGCGGCCGTCAGCCCTTTAATATCGCTTTAACGGCCGACGCTGTAGGTCGTGTCATCAAGTGTCTCCTCTCCAGTTAAAAAGATTTATAAATTTTTCCGTTCAGGTGGGACAGCTAAGTCGTCCACAAGTCAAAGTACCACTGTTGCCTTGCGAACATTACTATTTGCACACAAAGCCGATTGAAAATTTAAATCCTATGACTCCAGGTATGTTGTTTTTTTTTTTACTATTTTAATTGTCTATTTAACTTGACTAGCCTTTTTTTAAATCCTTATGATTCTTTTTTTATAACAATCTAGGGTGTAAAGTTTTATATAATAGTTTTTTTTTATCTTCGTACTTATACGACTGTACTGGACATTGCTTTAGTTTTCTTTTGTAAAATAAAATAAAATATCCACAATGAAACTAAACTCTTTTCCTAATTATTTTTCATTAAAAAGTGAATATGTTAATTTATTTTTAAAATTGTCTGAGATTATTGACTGATTACAAACTCGATACGTTTCGTGTTCATATTGTTCACGATACAAATTGCCAACGAGAACTTAAATTAAATTATAAAAAATCTTAGTAACCCTAGGTACTTACCTAGGTATAGGTAATATTCACAGCCCACCCTCCCCTTGCATTGATTGCATTTCTCATGTACTCTCCCTTCCCCAGTGATCCGCGATCCCGACGGCTACATATATCTGCGAGAGCGAGACGGCTGCATATTGGCTGGAGGGTTCGAGCCGGTCGCGAAGCCTGTCTACGAGGAAGAGAGTAAGTATAAAGCTAACATATTAATTGATTAGATACCTAGGTTTCCTATATGATTTCAAACTTGCGCGTTGCGTTTAGCTCTACTCACTACAGTGCAGGACATTATTTTACTTTTTGTTTTTTAGGCTATATTTTATAGACAGCTATTGTTGTAAATGTTGTAACACAACTTATGATTTGCGAAATATATTTTTAATTGCTGTGCGTGTTGTCTGAACTTAGTCGTGCAGTTGCATTGCAATGCACAAGCAAGTTGCAAATACTGCATTGCAAATACGAAATCATTTGTCTGATGTATCTTTGTTAGGCATATAAATTAAAAAAATGCCGCCTACACCTACAACATACAAATCTTTTTTTTTACATGAGTATCAAATATCGTAATTCGGTTTATCTGTGTAGACTTTTAGCAGTAATTCTAGTTTTCAGAACGTTCGTCCGTGCCTCAAACGTTCCTATTACAGTTTTATGCTACGCCGTAGTAGATAGAGACGCTACGAAAAGGTTTTTTTACAAGATGTTCCATAGTAAATGATAATGAATTAACTTTTAGTAGCTTTCGTTTAAAAAAAGAATAGAATAGGGTAGGAAACGTAATAGAATAGTTTTTGCTGTTGTAATTTTTAAATTATTTTGTAGTAGCTTTTAGGTTTTAAATGAATGTATTTTTTTATTTTGTTGCTCATTGTTTAGATTTATTTTGTGTTTTTATTTTACAAATGATGCTCATATTGACAATAAATTAACATTGAGTAATCTAAAGATATCGGTGTTTTAAATTAATGTGTTATTTTATTTTACTGCTTACTGTTTAGATTTATCTTGTTTATTTTGTGATTTTATTTCACAATTGATGAGGTCATGGCACAAAGCGAACGGCGGTGGTGCACAGTGTCGCGACTTCATAGAATGTTTTATCATAAATCAGATTTTTGTTTAATTTTATGATTAGGTATATGAATTAAAAACACACAAAGAATTAAAAAATTAACAACTTTGTTCTAATTTTCTATTCTAAGTCTAAACATTGGCTTAGAACGAGTTTAAAATATATCTTATGTGTAGGTATTCCTTGATCTTATAATTTAAAATTACTTAGGAAGTAATTTTTCACTGTTGTTTCAATTATAACATTTAACAAGTCATGTTTTTTAGTTTGTATTCAGTATTTTCGATTTTCTAATACATACTCGCTCTCATGGAAAAAACTGCGCACTTTTTTATGATATTCTTAATAAATTGAGGAAACTCTTCAAGTCCTTAAAAGTTTAAAATATATAGGTAAACAGCTTTCATTTTATCGTGTTGGTCCGCTATATTTCTAAATGTTCTTTATCTATATTTCTAAATAATCACTCGTAAGCGCACATTCAGAATTTCCTAGCAAAGTATATTACAAGATAAAAAAAAATCTTGTAACATATAGGTAGCATTGTGAATGCATAAATTAAAATATAATAAAAATGGTATATTCATTAAGCTTACTCATATAAAATTAAGGATGTATTTTTAAACTCAAATCATATTATCAGAAAACTTAAATTATGTAAGTTATAATAAAATGCTAAAATTAAAAATTTCAGACGTCTCGAATAGTTTAAACCGACAATTTAGAAAGAATATGCTTTAAAATAAAAATAAATATTTTTACACTAAGCTGATGATCACACGTAAATGTGAAACAAACACAAAAGATTTTAATGCATCATATAATTATTACTTTAAATCAATGAAGCGTAAATTCAAGTTTTTATTCCCATATCACAAATTAGACTGCAAAAATCAACAAATATGCATTTATAATAAAGACTGGCGACACTGTGCGGTGCGGTGAAACTGCTTATCCGCAGAACGCGAACGTCTACTTTGCAAAATGTCTACCGTGAGCAGAATATATCTTTCTCATAATGTCTCTTTCGCATAATGTCCCTTAATAATGCCATAAATAAATTGCGGCAGTTTCAAAGTTCATTGTCAAAGTATATCTTTATTTTGTCTATTTTGGATTTTTGTATAAATAATGCCGGATCCCTATATTCTATCTGTCTATTGTTTTGCTTACTGGAATTAGAAATTTGACATAATTTGTATGGAGCTTTTGTCAAATTTTTATCTATAGTGGGCAAAACAACAGATAGTTAGAATATAGGGAAAAGCTTAAGTAAATAAATTATCTGTTATTCTTCTGCACCCATACCTACTTTATTTTCACAAATTATTCTAAGTTTACTACAGCAACATTTTGCGAAAGAGAACATTCTGTAAAAGAGACATTCTGCGAGAGATATTGTGCTGCTAGAGCGATCTTTTGCGTAAGAGGCATTTTGTGAGAGGAACATTTAACGAAAGAGACGTTATGAAAAAGGGATATTCTGCAATCGGTAGACAATTTGCGAAATAGGTCCGCTAAAAAGCCTAGAAAAGTCGCTCTGTTCCGTGCTGTTACCGTTACGGTACTTAACGTGTCAATGCATCGCGCAGTAAACTCGGTGGCGCAACGCTGCGTGCCCGAAGACTGGGACCACTTCCACCTGCTGCTGCTGCAGCTGCTGAAGCGTGTGCCGAGCCTCGAGCAGGCGGTCCTGCACCGGCTATGCAACGGGCTGGAGGCGTTCTCACCCGACTGCAAATGGATCGTCGGAGAAGCACCAGAAGTAAGTGGAATGTTCTGTAGCAGGCGGTGGACTCTGCGAGCGCTACGTTGGCGGACCGTAAGTGTTACAGTAAGTACCTGTAAATACCAGGCCAGTCTTAATATCGTCTTCATCTTCCTGCCCTGGTCCCATATTACTTCGGGTCGGCGCAAAATGTTTGTTTCTTCCTCGTACTTTTTTACTACGGATTTGAGAAAGGACTTAGGGCCGGCCGCCTGCCTGACACCAACCCTTTTTGGGAATTCTAGTGGTTGTTTACTCGCCACCGCGCAGATGGCCCGGGTGCTTTTCAATATGCACGGAGTCATAACCTTCCTTAGTCGCCTTTTACGACACCCGGGAAGAGATGGTGTTGGGACGTGGAGGATTGTTGAGTATATTAATAAAAAAGGTAAATTTTAGTTAAAGTATAATAATCGTGTACATATCATTAAAAAAGATGACCGTAGAGAAAAATAACGTCTAGGGATGGGACGCACCGATGCGTGCGATTCAATAGGCATGACGACAGTATCAAAAAATCAACGATTTAATGATTTTAGGGGAAAATACATCTATATATTAATACGTGTAGCAAAAACTTTGTACCCGTTTTTACGAAAATTGCGCGGACGGAAGAGTATGCAATTTCGCACACTTATAGTTTATATAGAGAAGGTTATCCGAATGTTATTAATTTTTTTTAATTATTTATAAAAAATACATTAAATCAACAAAAACAACATTCAAACACTACCATGTATTTGACACACACATATTGTTTGTCTTTAATGCGGCCGACATCTGTCAATGCCAATCCAAACTCACATTCTATCTTTTTAAATTTTTCATTGCTTAGGATACAATCCGTGCAGCCTTAATAAAATTACGGTCGAATTTCGACCACTGGGCGACCACTAGTATTAATAAAATTTAAAACACTGGTTTAGTTTTATTAAATAAAATGAGATCATTAAGATTTTCAATAAAATAAAACATTAAATACTGCAATCGGCCATTTTGACTGAAACACCGCATGACGTCACGGATACGTGAACTCCGCTGTCAATATTGTCCTTCTCTGTGTTTTGTTGTTGTGAATACTACTGATTACACATTTGAATTGATTTTTTATTCGTTTACGTGTGATTTATCGACTCCACTGGACTATAACAATGGAACCAAGCTTTGTTAAAGCAAACAACTAAAATTTGCCCAGGTTTGATGTCAGGAGTCGGTCCAGAAGTAAACACGATCCAGTTTTACTCGAAGGGAGTTAGTGATCTTCTCATAGAGACGGGCTCCCATTAAAGCACCGCACAATTCCAATCTCGGAATCGTAGTAGGTTTTATTGGCGCTACTCTACTCTTAGCCATTAATAGACGAACCATGACTTCTCCCTTGTCATTTACGCTACGTATATAACAACATGCGCCGTAGGCACGTTCAGATGCATCCGTGAATACATGTAATTCCAACATTCTGTACGAATCACAAATGACATGACGTGGAATACGTATTTTATCCAATAAAGGTAAAGATTTTATCAGGCCATTCCAACATTTATAAATGTCAGGAGTTAATGGCTCATCCCATGACAATTTTTGTACTTAGCCACAATTGTTGTAGTAGCATTGTCATAACAATCACACACGGTGACAGTAGACCTAAAGGGTCAAAAATACTAGAAATTTTGCTGAAAGCGTAGCTTACGTTTAGTATCACCGTTCGGTGGTGAAGAACCAGTTGGGAAGCAGAGTGTATCTGTAGTAGAATGCCAACCGAGACCTAACAGTTTATTTGGTTCATCAGAACCTATATTCAAATTAATGAACGGTTTGGCAGAGTCTATTACCAACTGAGGTTTATTTGATATTCATTTTCGTAATGGCATACCTGCTGATGCTAAAGCATCAGTCACTTTCCTTCGCAGGTCTTTCACTTCATCTAGAAGGTCACCACCGCTCAATAAATCGTCGACCCAGAAGTCACGCTGAATGACTTCTGCGACTCTTTCACCTTGACAATCCAGACCTATCTGTTGAAATGGTGCACATGCGGTACCGTATAGGGCCCGGATTAATATGTATTTACATATTTTGATTTGAAATTGTTTTCGTTCTTAATTATGGTTACTGCATAAAATATGTTAGATCGTGAAAATTCAGGTTTTATTTTCCATGTTTTTCCATATTTTAAATATAAATCCATATTCCACAAAATATCTATTAATTTATTCATATTTTCATCAGCGCTATGAGTTTCCTAAAAATCATAAAATTATAAAATTAGATCAAATCGAAACTATTATTTTTGGATTTTAGGGTGATATAATTAATGAAGAACAACTACTAGCCCATGAAGATAACACCGAGTTCAAGATGTCGCATGAAGCGGTACTTGGCCGGGTTTTCGGGGACTTCGGTCAGTAACCAAGACGGGTCCAGGGGTCAGCGAGGGTGGGAGAGGCGCGGTGCACGCCATTTCCCCTGTTTCCTCATCATAAGTGTCGGGTCGAACACTATCTGAATGCTATCCTGTCCCTACTCCTATATCCTGGCTCCTACTTCTAATTGACACCTGGATCCGAACTTGCCATTACTGACAGAAGTACCCGGGAATCAGGTCAGGTCAGTCAGCATTTGAAAAATAATTTAGCAGAAGATGGAAGATTGAAGATTATCAACAATGAAGTTTCACCTTCGATTTGAATTGTTTTCTAAGTTTACTTATCTTTTTTCTTAAAAATTAAATGACGTACTTGAGTTTAATAAGCCTCCGATTACGAAGACGTCTGTTAAATAACAAATTGCTGTGCTGCGGCACGAGTCTTCCCTGTGGATGGATAGAGAGAACGGAACATAAACCACCACGCGGGCCCAGTGGGGAATGGAGGTTGTTAACGATAACGACTGCTAATGCAGCCGAGATCAAGAGTTTACGTGCTTTTCAGGGTCTAAACAGATAGCTAATTGTAAGGTACCATGAACATGTTGTTTACTTGTGATCTACTTAATATTAGTATTAATGTATGGTTTGATAATTTTAAAAAGCATTTTTCAACACATATTTTTTTTGTAAAACTTGGTAACGTAACGTTTTATTTTCTCGTCGGAAATAGAAGAAGAAATTAATATCAAGACTCCGCAAGAATTATCTTAGCCGGGTTCTCAGGCTCTTCTTTCGGTAGCAAGGAAAGATCCAGGGTAATTTTTATTTTGTGCGAACGAAACTCGCAATAGACACTAACCCCCGTATTCGTAAAAACTATTTAAGCATTATTTAGTTAAATATTGTTTTGTCAACGTCACACAAACGTCATTTTGAATTTGAGAAAAAGAGACAAAACAATGATTAACTAAATAATGCTTAAATAGTTTTTATGCATAAGGGGGTTAGTTAGCAGCAGGTAGCTGCAACCGGACCTAAGTGCCTTTTGATTATCCTGGATTACGCTTTATTTGACAACTACCCTGGATTCGTACTTGTTATAACCGACAAAAGAACCCGGGGATCAGGTCAAGGCAGTCAGCATTGGAAAAGAAGATTGAAGACACTTCATTGAAGTTTAATTTTAAATAGAATACAATACTTAATACAGTTATGAATGTGTGGTTTGATAATTTCAAAAAGCATTTTTCTTTTATTTAAACACTCTTTTTTTGTAAAACTTGGTAATGTAACGTTTCATTTTCTCGTCGGAAAAGAAGATATAAAAGAAGAAATTAATATCAAGAATACGTCTCCGCAAGAATTATCTTGGCAGGGTTCTTTAGTTCCTCTGTTGGTATCAAGCAAATACCCAGGGTAATTTTTATCTTTTTATTTGTGAACGCGCGAGTGTGGTGCCTAGCGCGAGTTTCTTTCAATCAGGAAGAAACCCTGTTTCCTACAGAGAGTCTAGTTCGAGTTTAATTAGCAATTCTATTACGTTAACGACAATGGGAATTGTACTCGTTTTTGACTAGGCAGAGCTGCTTTTATACCCTGGTGATTTCCGTTTTCGTTAACCTGATCGAATAGCGAACGAGACTCTCAATAGGCACTCAATTAGCAGCAGGTAGCTGCAACCGGACCTAAGTGCCTATTGATTATCCTGGATTACGCTTTATTTGAAGACTACCCTGGATTCGTACTTGTTATAACCGACAAGATCCCGCGGATCAGGTCAAGGCAGTCAGCATTTAAAAAGAAGATTGAAGACTCCTCATTGAAGTTTAATTTTAAATAGAAAACACAAATATATATTAAACAGAACATATATGTACTTCGATTTACATAAAAAATATGTTTACTTGGGTTTAAAATTACTTCATAATTTTTTGTTTTGATAATTAATTTAAGCAGGTAACCGCCCACTCATTTTACATATCTATATCTACTAGTGGTCGCCCAGTGGTCGAAATTCGACCGTAATTTTATTAAGGCTGCACGTATCCTAAGCAATGAAAAATTAAAAAAGATAGAATGTGAATTAGGATCAGCTTTATGGTTTGGATTCGCATTGTCAGATGTCGGCCGCATTAAAGACGAACAATACGTGTGTGTCAAATACATGGTAGTGTGTGTAATGTTGTTTTCGTTGATTTAATGTATTTTTTATGCATAATTCAAAAAAAAATAACAATTGGATAACCTTCTCTATATAAACTATAAGTGTGCGAAATTTCATACTCCTCCGTCCGCGCAATTTTCGTAAAAAGGGGTACAAAGGTTTTGCTTCACGTATTAATATATAGATATGTATATCTATACTATTAACAAAGAGGTAAAGTTTGTGACTTTGTTTGTTTTTTTTTGCTTTATTAAGAAAACCAACTGCGTAACAATACAACACTTTCTTACATAGTACTTAAACTAATAATATGTAGGTCTTCCTTAACATAATTAATTGCTTAAGGCGTTAAAAAAAATATATGTACATGTTGATACATTCTAATACCTATATAATATAAAAAAAAATATAAAAATCATAAACTGATTAATACTTACATACACTAAACGTATATTATTAATAGTATTTTCTTAATTACAGTAAATATTAGGTACTTATGCTTTATTTTTATTTTCATTTAAGTATATCTAGTTTATCATTATGTATATCCATATGGATATTCAGGAATAGTGCACTGCAACCTGCCATTCGCTGTCCTATTATTACTATAATTACTATAATAATAAATCAATAAACCACAAATTATTACACTATTCCTCAATATTATTCAGAATTTCTATCGCTTTTCTCTTAACTGTATTTTTGCTGTGAATCAATATGTCAATATCTTTAAATATATCATTATAAATCTGTGGCAAACGGGAGATGGGTGCATTACGCGCGTAGTTAGTGCTCGTCTTGGGAGTAAGAAACAATGACAGGGGCCGTCGACGGGCGCGCTGGGTTCGTGCGTTGTAAGCTTTACCTTCCACTAATTCAGCACAATCCACATTAACACATATCCATTAATTTACGTCTATCTTCAAGTGTTAGTGAACCGTATTCTTTACAGCTTTCACTGTACGACGTCGTTGGCTTCGAAAAACGGTAATTTAAATATTTTATAAAGGATTTTTTGCAATCGTTCCAGGCGATCCATGTAAATAGAGTATTGAAGATTCCATATAGAACTAGCATATTCAATAACACTACGGACGTAGGCGAAATATACCGTTTTTATTGTATTGACATTAGTGAAAGGCTTACATGTCTTATCACAAATTCAAGATTCTTATAACCGTTATTCGCTATTGTATCTATATGATCTCTGAGAAGCATTTTATTGTCAAAATGCACACCCAGATCTCTAACCAAAGAAGTTCTGCGAATAGGAATGCCATCAAAGTTATAGGGGAATGTGATAGGTTTGAGTTTACTGGTAAATGTGACACACTCACATTTATTTATATTTACTGTTATATAATTTTTGTGTAGTAATCGGATAACCTATCTAAATCAGATTGTATCTTTAAACAGTCTTGATCGTTGTCTATTTTCGTATAATTTTTTTTGTCATCTGCATACATTAAATGTCGCGCCGATGTAAAACAATACATTATGTCCGACACATAAACGTGTTTGTTTGTTTGTTTGTTTGCGGAGGGTACCTAATCTCTAGAATACTACTTTCGTTGCGGGTAAATAGGCTATATTTTAAATAAAAATGCGGATTATTTATTTACATATTAATTAGTTCGTAAGATCGTTTTAACGCTTTTGAAGCTTTACATGCGGTATTGATTTATATCTATCTTTGTGTGTTTACTTAATGTCTTACATAATTATTTAGTGCCATGTTCATAGTGAAGTTTGGAAATTTTCTGTAAAAGAAAAAACTAAGCTAGACCACAGAATAGGAAGTAATTACAGAACTAACCTTTTGATTTATCATGACGAAATGTGTCTTCGATTTACTGTCGTCGATCATTGGTTATTCGACACTGTGATAGGGATCCGCAGCGTAAGGACTATACAGTAAATTCAATGTGGTTGCGAAATTGATTTAATCTTGCGTATATCGTTCTTTACGGTGATAAATTGTTTCATTAATTCAATTCAGTTTAAAAAACAAATATCTTTTTTTAGGGTTCCGTACCCAAAGGGTAAAACGGGACCCTATTACTAAGACTCCGCCGTCCGTCCGTCTGTCTGTCTGTCTGTCTGTCTGTTTGTCCGTCTGTCACCAGGCTGTATCTCATGAACTGTGGTAGTTGTCAACTGTCTAGTTGAAATTTCACAGATGATGTATTTCTGTTGCCAAAAAACTAAAACTAACTAAAAAACAGAACAAAATAAATATTTAAGGGGGCTCCCATACAACAAACGTGATTTTTTTTTCTCATTTTTGCTTGATATTGAGAACGGCAACAGGTAGACGCTTGAAATATTCACAGAATATTTAGTTATATAACTTTAAAAATAAATAATAAAATTAAAATAAAACAAATATTTAAGGGGGGCTCCCATACAACAAAACTGTTCTTTTTTTGGTAGGTAGACGCTTGAAATATTCACAGAATATTGAGTTATGTTATTCACTTTAAAAATAAATAATTAAAATAAAATAAACATTTAAGGGGGCTCCCATACAAAAAACGTGGTATTTTCCATTTCTTTTTGTCGGTTTTAATAACGGTAACAGGTAGAAACTTGAAATATTTTTATAGATAATGGTACGAAACCTTTCGTGCGCGAGTCCGACTCGCACTTGGCCGGTTTTTTTTTAAACTATAAATATTATAACTTGGAGAGGCCTATGTCCAGCAGTGGACGTGTGTAGACTGATGATGATGATGATGATGATGATGATGATGATGAAGTATTGTCGATTATAGCCGACTGTATCGTCGAAAGGTGAATCATAATATATATTAATACATAATTGGAGGACGACAGACTCTGTGCCTATAGAAGCAAATATTATCTGGAAGATGACAAAATGATTCAGTCAATTCGGAGCGTTCGATTTTTCGGATTTAGCACTCCAGACGGCTGCTCGCGCAGCTGAGCTAAATTCGTAAACATCGGACGTTTCGCGTTGACCGCCAACGCCGCCGGACGGAGACGCCAACGCTGCCGGACGAAGACTGAAAGAGATAACAGCTATTCGTTCGCTTGCGTTCTGTGAGTTCAAGAAACAGTGCGAACCCACGGAATGCTCGCCTTGATCCCGCTCAAAACATCACTGAAGAACACACGAACACACACGCTGATAAGAAACGGAGTCGCGTCATTGCCTTTGGAATTAAAGAAAAATATGACGCGATTTAGTTTCTCTCTACGCTGGATAGCCAGAAGATTATGTTGCTAGCTTATAATTATATGTTATTGTATGTATGTTAGTCTGTAAAGTATTAATGTTATTATAGGCCATTTTTGCCTGATTTGAATAAAAATTGTTTTTGCCGAAAATAGTGGATACTTATCTAAAATTTCATTATGGCTTATAGGTAATTAAAATTAATTTTAATATTTATACTTAAATTTGGAATTTCGACGACCTCCTTGGTCGAGTGGCTTGCACACCGGTTTTCATGGTGTCGCCATCTCTGAGGTCCCGGGTTCGATCCCCGGTCGGATCAATTTAGAAATACCTGTTTTTCTAAATTGTTTCGGGTCTGGGTGTTTCCTATGTATAATAAGTATGTATTTAAGTATATTATGTATGTTTATCCGTTGTCTAGTTAACCATATAACGAGTTTCTTAAGGAAGCTTTTCTTGTTTTATTTATTTATTTATTTATTTGGACTTATATTCTTTACGTAAAAGCACTTGGCTTTTATCTCGCCTGATGTTAAGTGATAAGCTAGACCGAAGGTGACAGCACACTTCACCCGGAATCCTCAACTACTGAGACACTGACTATCTCTAGACTAGAGCACTAGTTGCAAATGTTTTCTTAACGTTAAGAACATTTTTTTAAATAGTTGGAACTTAACTTGTCTCGTACAACTGTGAGACAGGAAAAGTAAAAGGTTAGTACGTCATTACTTTTAAAACTGACCTTTGTTTTACCACAGCCGCCCCAAACAGTAATGCAATAGAAAATTATCGATTGGGCTAGGGCAAAATAAACCGCTTTGAGAGTAGATGCATCTTTTTGTGTTATTTGTTCTCTATGAATATGTTTAGTATTTAGTTATTATATTGTAAAATATGTTTATTCAATAAAGATTTATTATTATTATCTCTTTATTTATTTTTCCTCATATATATGTAAATTAACATTTTTAAATATTTTTTAATAACAAAATAAATAAAACATTGAAAATATTTTTAAAAAAATAGGGGTCCGCCGGCATCCGGATCCAAAGCTACCGGTGGTTATTATTATTATTATTATCTGCACTTAATCGAAGGTTTTTAAATACGAAGATCAGTGTCTCACCTGTTTAACGAGAGTCTCCATTTGCAACATGCACATGAGGTACTCGTATTTTCAATTTGGCCACCTGTGGGAGCCACGACAGAGAAAGCGGAAGTTGGTTGTTCTTTATTATTAGTTGAAAACGTTAAGTATTTGGTTTTAGTTCAGTTTAGAGTAAGTTTATTCGTTTCGTTATTTTTTAATAGTCAGTGTCTCAGTAGTTGAGGATTAAAAAAAATTATTATTATTGGTATATATTGGTTTCGTTATGTGAATGATTGTAGCTGTATCATCCATCAGCGTACGAAAGTATCTAAGACAAGTCTTTGGGAGTGACATTACATAAATCGTACATATAAATCAAAAAGATAGTTGGTCCAAGGACACTTCCTTGTAGAATACCATAGTTAAGGATCTCTTTCTTCCTCACTAACAAAACCATTCAAAACAATACTGTGTTCTATCAGTAAGGTAACTCCTGAAGATATCAAGAGGTAACCCACTCACATGCTCTAGCTTTTTAGAAGAATGGGGACTAGCCACACATTACGCTATTATATGACTTTAAAATAACAAGTCTTATTACATCCTGGAATTACGGGCGAGCGGTTTTTGCCGAGCCAATCGCTAAACGCTAAGCCAAAAGTCGTGGCCATAGCGTTTAGCGATTGGCTCGGTAAAAACCGTTCGCCGCTGCCGCTGAGAGCGGCACGTCGTCGTGGCCACTTATCCAACGGATTTGCTTGTTAGGCGTGCTTTCACTCATCGCGTTAACTATCTGTGGCAGATGTTCAACTACCACGTGGCGGCGGGAATGAAGACGGTCGGGATATCGGCCTCAGGCGGAGTAGCAGAAGCCACAGTGGACGAGATCGTGGACGGGTACACGAAGTACGACATGTACGAACTGGACATCAACCGGTTCCTGGGGCTGCACAACAACAAGCGGTTTCTGAGGGACCGCGTCAAAGAAGTACCAGGTAATAGACGTCGCTCAGACGCACCAAGTACGCTTACAGACTTTTTCCGCGTTAAGAAACTGCCAGGACTGCCAGGTAATACACGTCTCTCAGGCGCACCAAGTACGACATGTACGAGCTAGACATCAAAAGAATTTTTGGCCTGTATAACAAGCAGTTCCTGAGGAACCGCGTCAAAAAGTACCAGATATTGCACGGTCTGTAAGACGCATCATATACGACTACAGGCTAAATATCAACCGCTTCTCCGCGTTATTGAAGTGTCAGGACTGCCAGGTAATACACGTCTCTCAGACGCATCTAGTAAGACACATATCCTGGAGTTGCACAACAACAAGCGGTTTCTGAAAGACCGCGTCTTGAAGGTTCCAGGTAATACTCGTCTCTCAGATTACCTAGTACGGCTATGAGGTGAATTACATCAACTTCCTGGAATGCACAATAACATAAAGTTCCTGAGGAACTTCGTCAAGGAAATGCCAATTAATATATGTCTCTTAGACGCACCTAGTATGGCATATACGAGCTGGACATCGACCGCTTCGTGCAGCGGCACAACAACAAGTAGTTTCTTCTTCAAAGTTCCAGGTAATTCACGTCTCTCAAACGCACCTAATACGACTATGAGATGGACTGGAACAACTTCCTGGAATGCACAAAAACATACGGTTCCTGAGGGAACTCGTCAAGGAAGTGTCAAGTAATATAATGTCTCTTAGACGCACCAAGCTCAGCATTAACTACGTGCAATTGCATAGAACGAACAGATTTAAATCGAGAAAACTTGGTGAATGCAGTCTTGATTATAGATTTCGGTTTTGTTAAATATTATATGAAAAGAAGAAAATATTTTTTTATGGATACCTTTAAATAAAACTTCATGTTACCTTAATTTAATAACTCCACCGG
This sequence comes from Eudonia mercurella, assembly GCA_963082485.1. Lineage (NCBI taxonomy): Eukaryota > Metazoa > Arthropoda > Insecta > Lepidoptera > Crambidae > Eudonia > Eudonia mercurella. Next base: position 28,241,716 of record OY720022.1, read on the forward strand.
TTGTCTTCGCTTCTGGACTCCATTTCCACTTAACATCAGGTGGGATGGAGTCGTTTGCGTATATGCGTATATTTAAGTATATTAAAAAAACCTAGTATTTAGACTTCTTATGTGTTTCTTTAGGAGTGCACTACGGTCTTCCGTACCCGTTCCACGAGTTCGAGACAGGCAGGAATCTGCGCCTGTCGCCAATCTACCCAACCCTCAGGAACAACGGCGCTGTATTTGGCCAAGTCATGGGGTACGAGAGACCTACCTGGTTCGAAGCAGTGGGTAAGCTACTTTTAGTAATCATTTATTGAGTCTTAGTCTTAGTTCTTCTCTTCTATATGTATATAAAATTCTCGTGTCACAAGTTATTTGCCATACTCCTCCGAAACGGTTCGATCGATTTTTATGAAACTTTATATCTATATTCGGTAGGTGGGACAATCGGTTGTTATCTATTTCTCATACCCCTAAGTGATAAGGGTGGTCCACCCCAAACATTTTTTTTTAAAATTATTTATGGTTTAAAATATGTGTGGCATCAAAAAATACAAACAACCCTAAATTTTCACCCTTCTATCACCAATCCTTATAGATCAGTTGTCTCCGCCAGGCGTCTACCGGTATCACTTCTCACCCAGTAAACTTTTTTTTTTCGAGTTAGGGAGTTGGTCTCATAGAAAGAGTTGTTTGTTTGTATCACGGGAGTCATCTCAGGTTTGGATGGTGATAAAAAAGTCAACCTGTATACAGGAATAAATTATAATCATCATCAGCTCATTTTATGTCCCCACTGCTGGGGCACGAGCCTTCCCTATTGATGGATAAGGAGAACGGGCTTTTAAACCACCACGCGGGCCCAGTGCGGATTGGTGGTTGTTAAGGACTGCTAATGCAAGCGGTACCAACGGCTTTACGTGCCTTCCACATATTATTCCAGATACACATTTGGTCACCCATCCGATGACCGGCCTTTGCGAAAGTTGCTTAACCTCAGCACTCGCAGACCGGGCGCGTTAACCACTGCGCCACCGAGCTCCTCAAATTATAATAATTAAATTGTAATAAATTAAAAAATAAATGTTTAGTGTTTTGTCATTTTTATATTCCGTCATCGTTCACAGCGCTCCATGCCTCTTTCACTCATATACCACATCCTCACACACTTACAATAAGTTAGTTCTTTTTCTACCGTACAAATTCCCCAGAAATAATTTGCAAAACAACGTTTGCCGGGTCAGCTAGTAATCTTATAATAAGTGCTTTTGAATCGTTTAAACATTTCTTTACCTACTACCCATTCAGGACGTCTATTTTTAGCATGGGTGCAAGTAACTGCACAGCTTTAATAAAAGTAGAGACCGCGTATCGGCAAACGTAGTGTAGGACGTCCTCAGACTAGGTGGAGCGACGATCTTCGCAAGGTGGCTGGCAAGAGCTGGATGAGAGTAGCCGCGGATCGTGCTCGGTGGCGTGCACTTGGAGAGGCCTATGTCCAGCAGTGGATAGTATAGGCTGATGCTGATAATGTATGAATAAAATATTAAGTACAGCGCGACGCTGCGCACAATCACAAAAAAGTAAGGTCTCCACGGAAGACCATTCTTGCGCCCATTCTTCTCCACAGCTAAAAAATAGACGTCCTGAATGAGTGAGTAATAATTCAAATTAATAACGATTCAAAAGCACTTTTCTAATGTTTATTTAAATAAAAAATATTTGACTTTGATTTTGACTTTGACTTTGACCAGCGTTGTAGTGATTTATTCACTGCAACAAATGCTGAGAGGGCATATTTTTCCATTTTTGATTCTTTTTTCTTGCACATTAGACTACCACAAACACAAACTGTAAATTTTCCTCAATAGACTTTGAATAAAGTTCATTTGGCAGTTCTCTGTAGTCTGTACTTCACAGTGTTCTAATAAATATATTTTAATTTCATTTCATAACCGTGCTACTGTTTAACTAGATCACAACAAGGAAGGCAATCAGCCACCGCGACCGTTCAAAGTGGCGTACACCAAGACGTTCGGCAAGCCTCACTGGTTCGAAACGGTGCAACAGGAGTACTGGGCGTGCCGGGAGTCAGTGGGCCTAGCGGACTATTCCTCCTTCACCAAAATAGATCTGCAGGTCGGTGGGGTCATCCGGTTATTATAAATTCTGCTAGCCAGACGGGTCAGATATCGAGTTGGTTGCTGGAAAGACTGACTGATCAGCTCAAAACAGAAGGAAATGGCGCAACATGGAGAAAGATTCATCATCATCATCAGCTCATTTTTGTCCCCACTGCTGGGGCACGAGCCTTCCCTATGGATGTATAGGGAGAACGGGCCATAAACCACCACGCGGGCCCAGTGCGGGTTGGTGGTTGTTAACGACTGCTAATGCGGCCGGGCCGCCACGGCTTTATGTGCCTTCCGAAACACGGAGGAGCTTGAGATAATAAATTTTTGGTCACCCATCCGATGACCGGCTATTGCGAAAGTTGCTTAACCTCAGCACTCGCAGACCGGGCGCGTTAACCACTGCGCCATCGAGCTCCTCCGAGAAAGATTATGACCTGGATCCGGGCTGAAAAAAGATATGATAGAGTCAGCTACTTAGATTAAATTTTATCGCCATAAAATTGTGTAGGTACATTTCTCATACTTCTAGCTTTCATTATTGGTTTTCATAAACAAAGATTTTTAACAGAGATTAACGTTTCATCATCATCATCATCATCATCATCTCAGCCAAAAGACGTCCACTGCTGGACAAAGGCCTCCCCCAAGGATTCATAAGGATACATGAGGGGATTTGCCATAATCGCCACGCTTGGCTGGCGGGTTGGCGATCGCAGTAAGTTGATTGAGAGTTAACCTAAGAGAGATGCTGCTGCCCATCCTCTGGAATGGTCCCTTAGTCGGCTTTTACGACACCCACGGGAAGAGATGGGGTGATGCAATTCTTTATCCCCGGCACCACACAGGGACGTTTACTACTGAGTATATATATCATAAGCCAACCTTTTAAAATTCGTCGTTACGACCGAATTGCCGTGGTCACGGGCTAACTGCTGCCGCATCGAAGTTTAAAAGTGTATCGGTTTATTTTTTCATATTCCATACGTATACTAATTTTGTCGCTAATAGTTGTGCAGATAATTTGTATTTTGTCGTGTAAATGTTAACTGGTCATTATTGCAAGTTCTCTTTGCAGTCGAACGGGCGCGAGGTGGTAGACCTGCTACAATACCTTTGTTCCAACAACGTGGAAGTTCCCTGTGGCAGCATCATCCATACTGGCATGCAGAACGAACGCGGTGGCTACGAGAACGACTGCAGTTTAGCCAGAATCTCGGACAATCAGTGAGATGATTACTATTCCTTACAGCATCATTCATACTGGCGTGTAGGATGAACGTGGTGGCTTCGAGAACGACTGCAGTCTAGTCAAAATCTCGGACAATCAGTAAGTTTATTACCGTTCCTTACAGCATCATACACTGGTATTTAGGACGGACGCGGTGGCTTCGAGAACGACTGCAGTCTAGCCAGAATCTTGGACAATCAGTAAGATGTAAAGTATTCCTCACAGCATTATACACTGGCATGTAGGACGAACGCGGTGGCTACGAGAACGACTGCAATCTAGCCAGAATCTCGGGCAATCAGTGAGATGATTACAATTCCTTACAGCATCATCCATGCTGGCATGTAGGATGATCGTGATGACTTCGAGAACGACTGGAGTCTAGCCAGAATCTCGGACTATCAGTAAGACGCATAATGGTCCTCACAGAAACAGAAACAGAAACAAACATTTATTGACCACAAGCACCAATTAACATATAACACAGAGGACACATATGAGAAAAAATAAGATTAAAAAAAGGCGAAAACAAATGAAAACAAAAAATTAAAAGTTAAATTACGTGCATGTGGCCAATTAGGTCCCAACCTCAGCTTGTGCTGCAACGACATGCAAGTCGCTGCAACGCTGGTATTCTGGTGACAGCATCATCCATACTGGCATGCAGAAAGAACGCGGTGGCTTCGAGAACGACTGCAGTCTAGCCAGATTCTCGGAAAATCAGTAAATTTATTACCGTTCCTTACAGCATCATACACTGGTACATATGTAGGACGAACGCGGTGGCTTCGAGAACGACTGCAGTCTAGCCAGAATCTCGGACAATCAGTAAGATGATTACCATTCCTTACAGCATCATACACTAGCATGTAGGACGAACGCAGTCGCTACGAGAACGACTGCAGTCTAGCCAGTATCTCGGACAATCAGTAAGACGCATACCATTCCTTACAGTATTGTCCCTACTGGCATGCAGAACGAACGCGGTGGCTACGAGAACGACTGCAATCTAGCCAGAATCTCGGACTATCAGTGAGATGATTACAATTCCTTACAGCATCATCCATACTGGTATGTAGGATGAACATGGTGGCTTCGAGAACGACTGCAGTCTGGCCAGAATCTCGGACAATCAGTAGAATGCATACCATTCCTCAAAGTATAACACAGAACCCTTTGAAGGCTTCCTCGGGTTGTTCTGCTCTCCATACCGCTCAGAACGCCTCAATGAATCTAGTAAGGGACGGAGATATGCTTGTGTGATGTTATCCCCACTAGAAATGCAATAGCCATCCCCTTCTTTTATAGATGTGCTATCTTCGGGAGATTCTTAGTGGATATTCGATCATTACCGCTTTAGGAACCCTAAGTTAACGACCGCGACGATTACGAGAACGACTGTAGTATCGCCAGGACCCGGACATCCAGTGAGATGCACTTGCGTACAATGTAGCAGTCTTCGTGGTAAATGGAGTAAGGTTTTAGCCTTATGAGGCGTTCTCGGGTTTTTCCGCTTCCGATACCGATCCGAACGTCTCGGAGAATCAAGTAGGGTGGAATCCAATAGTATCTTAATCCAAAACAATCGCTACAAACACATCTTATAAAAAAAACTTAAGTGACTATGTTAGTTTTAAATAGTTCTACTTATAGTAATCCAAGTTACTAAGGTCTCCACGGAAGACCAGCGTGGTAGTGATTTATTCACTGCAACAACTGCTGAATAGAATCCCTTAAGAACACATTCTACATAAGTATCATCATCATGGGCTCATTTTATGTCCCCACTGCTGGGACACGAGCCATCCCTATGGATGTATAGGGAGAACGGTCCATAAACCATCAACCGGCCCCAGTGCGGGTTGGTGGTTGTTAACGACTACTAATGCAGCCGGGACCAACGGCTTTAAGTGCCTTCCGGAGCACAGATGAGGTCGAAATGTAAAATGTTTGGTCACCCATCCCATGACCGACCTTTGCGCTGTTTAACCTTAGCAATCGCAGGCCGGTCGCGTTAACCACTGCACCATCGAGCTCTTCATATACTACATAAGTATACTGTGCACCCAATTGTGTGTGTTCTAATAAATATTTCATTTTCTCCCCGCAGCTATATGATGATAGCGCCAACAATTCAGCAGACCCGCTGCAAAGTGTGGCTCAAACGCCACCTGCCGCGTAATGGGTCGGTCACCCTCTCTGACGTCACATCCATGTACACCGCTATCTGTGTGATGGGCCCCTTCACCAGGAACCTTCTCTCCGAGCTGACGGATACTGACCTGGCGCCAACCAACTTCCCCTTCTTCACGTTTAAGGAGTTGGATGTAGGCCTCGCCAACGGGATTAGGGCGATGAATCTAACACATACCGGCGAACTGGGATACGTCCTGTATATACCGAATGAGGTAAGTACGGGCAGGACGGTATTTAAGTAAGAATTGTCATAAAATTATCCAATATTCAATATGGTTAAAACAAACCCAACTGTGTTTTGAAGTCTTGACCTTTCTATCTTCTGGCATTACCTTTGTTACACACACTCACATATACGCACGCACTCATTCACAAACTCACTTACTCACACACGTACACTTAAATGCACTCATGCATACACAAACAAACACACATCATTCAATCGAATAGAAAATCGTCTGAATAACGAACCTCTCGCACCTCTTCCGAACTACAATTTTTAATCAATTTTATCTTTCATAATATGAAATTTTAAATTTGTAAGAATCTGTTTACAGAATGGCCAATTAAAAATACAGGCATTATGAATCACTAATGACGGATTATCATCAGCGCATTTTTATGTCCCCACTGCTGGGGCACGAGCCTTCCCTATGGATGGATAGGGAGAACGGGCCATAAACCACCACGCGGGCCCAGTGCGGATTGGTTGTTATTAACGACTGCTAATGCAGCCGGGACCAACGGCTTTACGTGCCCGAAGCACGGAGGAGCTCGAGATGATACATTTTTGGTCACCCATCCGATGACCGGCATTTGCGAAAATTGCTTAACCTCAGCACTCGCAGACCGGGCGCGTTAACCACTGCGCCATGGAGCTTTTCCGAAATGACGGATAAATAAATAAAATATAAAATATTGATATGATCAAATAAACGTTTTTTTTTTTAATTTATTGTCATTGTATACAAAATAAAGACACGTTAAAATAGAAACTTGTTATATGAAAACGAAATGCCCGAAGATGACTTACGTAGCCAATCTTCGCGGCAAACTCTCGTGCACATTTCAGTTTGCCATTTACAATATTCGGGTGTACGGGCTTTAAGCTGGTCGCGTTTCACGTCGAGGTCAGCTTGACGCTGCTTCTCGAAATCGCGTACTTGCCTCTGCACATGCCCGCGCCATATAAATATATAAATATATAAGTAAAACGTTATAACCTACACGTTTTGATGGTCAGTTCGCGCTGCACGTGTACAACCGGCTGATGTCGGTGGGCGAGCGCTACGGCATCAGCCACGTGGGCTACTACGCGTCCCGTTCGCTGCGCGTCGAGAAGTTCTTCGCGTTCTGGGGCCAAGACCTGGACACAATGACCACGCCGCTTGAGTGCGGACGCACGTGGCGCGTCAAGTTCGACGTAAGTATGAAAACAATAGTTTAAAAACCCTTTTTAATGTAGTTCATTCGTTCATTCTACTAGTCTAGTGGTAGGAGTAGTAAGTTAAGAGTAGTCCTTCGCGTTCTGTGGCCAGGACTTGGACATGATGATCACGCACCTCGAGTGCGCACGTGGCGCGTTAAGTTCGACGTGAGTACGTAAATAATAGTTATTCTCCTATTAACCCATCAACTCTCCTGAGCGTGCGTTGTAGGTTAGTAGATTCTAGGACCACGACCACTATGACCACGCCGCTCGAGTGCGGACGCACGTGGCGCGTCAAGTTCGACGTAAGTATGAAAACAATAGTTTAAAAACCCTTTTTAATGTAGTTCATTCGTTCATTCTACTAGTCTAGTGGTAGGAGTAGTAAGTTAAGAGTAGTCCTTCGCGTTCTGTGGCCAGGACTTGGACATGATGATCACGCACCTCGAGTGCGCACGTGGCGCGTTAAGTTCGACGTGAGTACGTAAATAATAGTTATTCTTCTATTAACCCATCAACTCTCCTAAGCGTGCGTTGTTAGTTAGTAGGTTCTAGGACCACGACCACTATGACCACGCCGCTCGAGTGCGGACGCACCTGGCGCGTCAAGTCTGACGTGAGTATGAAAACAATGGTTTATAAATCTCTTTTGAATTTAGTCAACTCTACCGTGTCACACCTACTGACAGGCTTTTACCTGATAAGCAACCTGAAGTGGCAGTGGGCCGGCCATAGCAGACGCAGAACCGATAACCGATAACGTAGTGTGAGACGCAAGATGGCTGGTAAGAGCTGGATGAGAGTAGCCGCGGATCGTGCTGGCGTGGTGTGCACTTGGAGAGGTCTACGCCCAGCAATGGACTAATATAGACTGATGATGAGGCGTAACAGACCAAGAGAAGTTCTTCGCATACTGGAAGGCAGAACATGGACACTAAGTACAAACACAATGTTTTAAAAAACCCTTTGTAATTTAATCAAATCTTCCGTGGTAGGTTGAAAGTAGTTCTTCGCATACTAGGGGCAGGACCTGGACACTATGACCACGCCGCTCGAGTGCGGACGCACTAGGCGCGTCAAGTTCCCGTTCAACCCGTTGTAATATAGTTCATTCTACCTTGGTAGGCGTGGCAGAATATGAGAAGATCTTCGCATTCTGGGGCCAGGACTTGGACACTATGACCTTTACGAATTTCATTTTCTCAAACATGCTTGGATATCAGGTCATTATTTTGACAACCTTCTTCGAGATAATAATTCCTGTTTGGCCAAATACACGCGAGCAGCGGCCCACAATGTTTGTATGAAAATCCATATCCGTCGCGTTTAGCGGCCAGCAATGTTTTTTATGAAAATCCATATCTGTCGCGTTTAGCGGCCAGCAATGTTTTTATGAAAATTCATATCTGTCGCGTTTAGCGGCCAGCAATAACAATCCATAACTAGCGTGTTATTTAAAAATTGAACGAACTTTTTACTTCTAATTATGGCAAACTTATTATTTATTGCATAAAAATTCTGGCTGCAAATAAAAAGCTGTTCTTAGTAAAAAAAAAACAAGAAACAAATTAATGTAAAGAATGTAATGAATATTTGTCATCGACGTGTAGTTAATAGTTGTTACACTTGTACTTAGAATAAAGTTAGGTGTCTATTATTTATTATTAATGTCCATAACGAATAACAATGGTTAAATCAATTGTTACGTACCAAAATAAGGGGGAGGCCTTTGTCCAGCAGTGGACGTCTTTTTGGCTGAGATGATGATGATGATGATGATGATGTACCATAATAAAGGGGTTAAGAAATACGTACTATACAAGCCTTCGCATCAACTAGGCATTGTTGGTTCGTCCATTAATAAGTAGCATTGTTGGACTCACCTCACGTCCGTTCATCGACGCCTGTTTTGCTGACCGCTGCGCTGAAGTAATCTATTTCTGCTCAAAACAGAAGGACATTCCGTTCATCGGTCGCGACGCGTTGCTCCGTCAGCGGGAGGAAGGTGTGCGCCGTCAGTACGTGCAGTTGCTCCTCACCGACCACGACCACGAGCTGGACATGTGGTCGTGGGGCGGCGAGCCCATCTACAGGGACGGCAACTACTGCGGCCAGACCACCACCACTAGTTACGGGTTCACTTTTAAGAAGCAGGTCGGTGGTTGTAGCTACCACGCTCTACTTTCAATTATAATATTACTTACAGTTTGCCCGTTTTAGTTTTGGTTTTATAGGGAAGGCTCGTAGCAGACACCACGCGGGTCTACTGAGGATTGGTGGTCGTTAACGACTGCCAATGCAGCTAGTACCAACGGCTTTACGTTTCTGAAGCACGAAGGAACTCGAGATGATACATTTTTCACCAATCCGATGACCAAATTATCTTAATTTTTTTGTATTTTTCACTGTGTTTATTTAGGTAGGTATTCGATAACTAACTAACTGGCTGCCACAACTTTGTATCTACTCACACCGTTCCTGTATGCTCAGTGTTATAATGGTCACGGATAGTATCGAGTACTAGTGAGGAGTTATTGTAATCGATACTACGGCGTGGGAATTATGACACTCATCCAACAATGTAGTTGTGGCGCGCTGTTCCAAGTACCAAGACACCGACTACTGAAGACTGGCCCCTACCTACGATGGTTCAAGAGATTTTATTGGCCTTACACGCACCTGACGCACCTGACGCACCTGAAGAGCACAACCTCTGCTAGAAGAGAAGGGAGAAACCATAAATGTTATTTAATTGTTTCGATTAATATGTTTAACGTGACTTAACGTCAACTCTTTATCTTCGTACCTTTTTGAGGTCACGGTCTGCCCGTGACCACGGATGGTACCACTCGGTTGAAACGTCGGGTACCTATAAACGTCGGATTAGGATACCTTTGCTAAGGAGTTTGTGTTAACCTATTTATTTATTTTTATTAAGGGGGTGCAGCGCGGAATTTGAAAATTTACGTGTTTTTAAGTCACTGGTGCTAGGCGCTAAATAGGTCTTATATATTAAAAGGACTAGTGAAGGTTAGCTTGATCCTTTCACAAGGTCATGGTTGTCTTGTAATTTGAAACAAATACCCAGAAACTGCATAAACAATACGTAAAATAGTGATATCTAAAAACTTATTTCTTCAGAAACTTTGTAAATATAGCACAAATGAAACAATGATCCGACATCAAAATGTTTGTATTGATATTTCGCAGGGCACTGTTGTCTTATTTTTTAATTATAAAACATGAATATGAAAATATTAAGACTTTTATTATTTTTTACCCAAACGCCTATGATTTTACGAAAGTAAACATTGCTCTAATTAAATCACCAGCCTACTCTGTACTGATATTAGTGTGCGAGCGTATTCGTAGTCGTGCGCCGTTGTCACACCACTGCCACGCGCCGCTCGCTCGCTATCATAAAAAAACTTGAAACTCGCAATTTTGCGTCCGCGCTGCACCCCCTTAAGAAACTTGTCATGTCGATAGTACCTTTTAATTTAACGTAGCTTAGAGAGGCTAGCAGTACTGCCATTTTCCCTGAACCATTAGGAAGATGCCTCGTCACTATTAAATATGATTCAAATTCAAATCATTTGTTACATATCATTGAGATTGTCCTAATTTTTATATATTATTTTAAACATAGATGTAAAACCTTAAAACAAAAAGCTCCACTTTAATGATGTTTTGTACTATTACCAGAACATTGGGCATTTCTATGAGTATTATTCTATTATTTATGTTCAAAAGAAACGTCTCTTTGATGATTGGTAAATGATAAATAAATAAATGATGCTAAAATAATGCAATGTGTGTGATTTTATTTAATTATTTGTAATTTTGTATTTTAATTGTACTATCACAATATGGAGTAAATCTGAAATAAAGTATTATTTTTATTATTAGAAAATAATTTATATTATTTTATTGTTCAACAAAATTATTTAAAAACTTACTAAGCACTCTGGGGGCGGCCCTTCAAAATCAATGTTTTCGCTAACGTATCGAATGAAACTCGCACTAGGCAATACATCCACCCAGTACAGACGGCGCGGCGGCGGCAGATCAACCTATCCAAAACTGTCAAATTACTACAATCGATTTTGAGCTTTGTTGTTTGGTTATAAAGATCAATATTCATTGGAAAAATTTGACAGAAATTAACACAACACAACAATAGCTGTTTTCTTATTATCGTATTATTTTGTGGCTGTGTTGGTTCTTTTCTTTTATCTTTTTATAGTTTTACAGTTTTATTCAGTGTCGTCTTGACTTCTAGGTCCCGCCAGAATACTGGCGTTGCAGCGGCTAATGTGGCTGTAATCTATACTGAGGCTGGGGCCTAGTTGGCTACACTATTTATTTGTCTGTACTATGTATACTGGCTGGTTCGGGTAGGCATTTAATTTTTTTCATTGTATTTTGTAAATATTTTCTTCAGCTTCAGTGCAGCAATTAGCACTTAAAAATCAAAAGTAAAATTTACTATAGCGTTGTGTTATCAAATTTTTTTTGGTATGTTTGTACTTAGAACATTTAACATTTGCATATTTTGTATTCTTAAAATAAGTAAATTAATATAGTTTGTAAAGTTTCCATAACAACCCTAATTTTGTTATGGGAGAGTGGCTGCTCCTGGCACAAGTGTTCACTCACTCAAAAGGAGCAAGTCAGCCTCGGTTTATTGTTATCATAATCAATTTATGGAAATAAACATTTTTTCATTTTTTTTTTTTTTTTCAAATTTGTGGTGTTTCATCTGTAAAGATGAATCTGCATAGCCAATCGGTTGCAATAACCGTTGCCGCTAAAAAGCAGTCAAAAATCAAAGCAGTGAAAAAATTCAGTGCTTGTGTCAGCCTTCCCGGTAGCATAATGGTCAGTGCAGCCGTCCGGATTGCGGAAGACCCAGGTTCGATTCCTGGCTGGGTCGGGTAGGCATTTAATTTTTTCACTTTATTTTATAAATATTTAGTATGTATTAAATTTATAATGTGAATCAGGTGTAGGTACTTACTTTTTTTTGTCTTTCTCTGTGTATTTGTGTGTTCAATAATTGTTTTTTCTTTCTGCTTCCTTTCTATTATAGCCAGTTCTCCCTATCCATCCATAGGGAAGGTTCATACCCCAGCAGAGGTGACATACATGGTGTTTGGTAATATGTGTATAATCCCAAAACATAGCAATGCAACAAAGTATAAATAACTCCGAGGTAACATGCAAAATCATATTTATGATGATTTACTTTTTCATAAAAAAACTCAAATTTATTTTATTACATTATTTTGTTCAACCCTGACATGTTTTGACTTCTGTTTTGTTTAGATCATGTATCAGCTGGACCTAGGGTTGTCACTTTACAATTTTACTTAGTAACAAACAACCTTAATATCTCGGCCATATGATGCTTTTCTGGTATGTTTATAATTTTCCAGAGTTCTACGAGCTGTGCCCTATCTGTCATATTAGGGATTATACAATATTACCAAACACCCTGTATAATGAGCTGGTGATGTGATAGTGTTTAATAGAGTTAAGGTCGAGTACTACAGTTTTCTAATTGTAACTTGTAGCTTTGCCTTAAGTGAGAATTATTATCTAACAACAGGTGTGCCTCGGCTTCGTTCAGCACTTGGACGAGAGCGGCGCGCTGCTGCCCGTCACCAACGACTACGTGCTCAGCGGCCACTACGAGATCGACATAGCCGGCATCAGGTGACATACGACAACAATTACACAATATACAATTATACAATTTTAATTGTTTTTTAATTGTATTCTTATTCTCATTCTACAAAATTATTTTTAAACCAGTAGCCAAATTTTCACGAGCGACTCAGAATCGGTAAGTAAACAATGGGACGAAATATGCTAAAAATTTGTGGACTCCTCATACAAATCAGGCTGATCATGTGTGCGCTTCAATCAAATTTCAAAATCATTTTATTCAGTTTAGGCTACAAGTAGCTCTTGTGAATGTCAGTATGCCATCGGTACGTAAGTCTACTCTGGGCGGGAGATCTTGTACTGAGAAGAACCGGCAAGAAACTCAGCAAGTATCCAGCTCTTTTCTCCCTTACAGCGTCAAAAATATTGGAAAATGCCCGATCATAGCGGGACACTTTCCATTACAAATAAACACAGAACACACTTATAGAAGACAACCACAACATGTAAAAAAAAATCTAGTTTAACAAATTTACATCAGGTAAAAGTTTCAATTTCCACAATGTCATACAGTACCACTACTATGTTATATGTTGTATGTTTATCGCCTTTGTGGTCTAGTGGTTAAGACCACCGGTTAAGACCCAGAGGTCCCGGGTTCGATTCCCAGCGGGGGGTACATCTTTGTGTACTCGGTTTGGTTGGTTGTAGAACTTATTTGTCCGCCTGGCTAGCTACCACCATCTTATCTAAATATGTCGCCATAACATCAATGTTTGTAGCATTGTTGTGTTCCGGCAGCTAGAGATAAGATAGCCAGTACCTCACTAGTTGAGGGTCCCGGGTGAACTGCGCTTCCATCATTGGCTTTATCATCACTTAACATCAGGTGAGATCAAGGCACTGTGCTTACCCGTAAATATAAAAAAAAAAAATGTAAAGTAAAGCCTATTACTATCCCACTGCTGGGCAAAGGCCTTCACCATTGAAATCAAGTCATCGCTACAATTGAATGACTTAATTACCACGCTTGCCAAATGCTGGTTGGTGATCTTATCCGGCTTTAGTATGGGAAGTCCAAAAATGTTTGGCATATTTCGACCCATCATACAACTAAAAGATAGTTGTTTACTTACTGATTGTAAGTCGCTCCTGAAAATTTTACTACTGTTACAAAAATAACTGTATATGCAAGATGTTGAAATGAATCGTCGTCACATCTTTGTTGGCCTTCCTATTAAGAATGTTTTTTCATCATCTCAGCCAAAAGACTTCCACTGCTAGACAAAGGCCTCCCCCACGGATCTCCATGAGGGGTATTTGCCGTAATCGCCACGCTTGGCAGGCGGGTTGGCGATCACAGTTGGTTAAGAGTAACCTCAGAGAGATGCTGCTGCCCATCCTCCGGAATGATAATGATCCCTTAGTCGGCTTTTACGACACCCTCGGGAAGATATGGGGTGGTGCAATTCTTTATCCCCGGCACCACACAGGGGTTATCCCCGGCACCACACATGTTTTTTAGCTGTGTATAAAAACCAAGCGCAAGAAACTGCACAATTTTATGTTCTACATAAAGTTGTGCAGTTTCTTGCGCTTTTCATTTACAAAACTAAATGTCGTTGTGTGTCGTTTTATGCGAAAGCGGATGTTTGGAACCATTTATTTTTTTATGATCATTTAACTAACAAATACATTTACAAGACTACATTCATGATGAGGAGCTCGATGGTGCAGAAGTTAACGCGCCCGGTCTGCGTCATTGGATGGGTGACGAAAATGTATCATCTCGAGCTCCTCCGTGCTTCGGAAGGCACGTAAAGCTGTTGGTCCCGGCTGCATTAGCAGTCGTTAACAACCACCAATCCACACTGGGCCCGCGTGATGGTTTATGGCCCGTTCTCCCTATCCATCCATAGGGAAGGCTCGTGCCCCAGCAGCGGGGTCATAATGAGCTGATGATGATGATGATTCATGATGAATTTGATTTTAACCGACTTCAAAAAACAAACCTATTTCTAAAATATTCTTTCGCCAATGCGGTACATAGAAGTGTTTATTGTCAAAGGTGAAAACGTTCCTTTTCCTTTCACCATAAAAAAAACAAATTACTCAATAACAAAACTTATATTGCGCAGGTACGCAGCGAAAGTCAACTTGCATTCGCCGAACTTGCCAACCAAGTACCCGGACAAGGAGAGGGACGTGTACCAGGCCACCAGGAAGCTGCACGACCCGCACCAGTTCTTGGGTCGCCATTACCAACCTTAGTCTGGCAATCGACCCACTACCCTCCACAACTCGAACTTCGAACCGGTGACTAAGGCTTGTTACACACGTACCACTACCACAACACGTGAGCGTCCGCTAATTTGTATGAAAAAAGGCAACCGCAAGAACCGCCTCTGTGGTCTAGTGGTTAAGACCACCGGTTTAGACCCAGAGGTCCCGGGTTCGATTCCCAGCATGTTTGTGTTCTCGGTTTGGTGTGTGGTAGGGCTTGTTTGTCCGCTTGGCTAGCTACCACCATCTTATCTAAATATGTCGCCATAACATCAATGTTTGTAGCATTGTTGTGTTCCGGTAGCTAGAGATAAGAAAGCCAGTGCCTCACTAGTTGAGGATCCCGGGTGAGGTGCGCTTCCACCAATTGGCCTTATCATTCATCACGTAGGCTGGTTTCAGAGCTGTGCGGGCCGCCCGTACGGGCTCCCGAAGCGGAGACACATGTAACCACAGCTTGACCACTTTTTGTCGCGACGGTGTGGTGTGGTTGTGGTACGTATGAAACTCTCACGCTCTATGATATCAATAATTACGAGTATCCCCTTTTTCTCTTATTCAAGGTTACTGGTAACTTATTTTTGAAACCGAAAATTCTCGAATGTATAATAATAAGCAAATTGTAAAAAATGCAAAAAAATAATTTTATGTCCCTTTTAATTTTGAGATTCACCAGTGAGATTTAAAAATGGCCCCCGTGTATGTCAAAAAAGAGATCTGTGTTACCTACATGCTTCGCGCTCATGATATAAACTTGAGAGCAAAAATATGGACGATATTGTTGTTAAGTATAATTTGATTTTCTATCTCTAATTACTAGATATGTTTTTTTTTTCATTAGCGGCGCTAGTTTGCGTCGTAAACGCTCTTAATCAACTTTTTTGCAAACTCAACATTTTAAGAATTCAACTTTGTGTTCCGAAAGGACCGTATTTTTAGGTATCAATCAGAAGGTACGTTATAAAACAAGGTTTTCAGAAACAAATAAATGTTATACTTAAATATGCCTAGACTTATAAAATAAGATTTTATTAAAAATATCAGGGGTGTGTGATATTTTTACCACCACACCACCAATAAATTTAAATAATAATAACATGGAATATGTCAATAGTTATACATACTTCGACCAAATAATTAATATGCAGCTCATGGAAGAGAGGTAATGAAAAACCCACAATTTTTAATAGAAATAAAGTAAAAGGTATGGAGTCAAATAATAATAATACCTTTTACTTTATTTCTATTGAAAATTGTAGGTTTTTCATTACCTTTCTTCCATGAGTTGCATCCTACCCTGTATGACTTATGGTTGTGAAACATGGGCGCTGACTTAAAAATACAAGAAAGCCTTAAAAGTGTGTCAGAATAGAATGGAGAGCAGGATGTTAAACTAGTGTGCCCCGCGGTTTCACCCGCGTTAATTAGCGAACAATCGTTAGCGTCAGAATGGCTGGTCCCCTGTGGCGGCTGGTACGGTGAGTATATTCATGAATTGCTACCAAATTGCTAGTAATTGCTAGCTTTTTTAATTAATTGCTAGCTGTGAGATATTCCGAGAAATTTGAAAATCTATTAGACCAGCCATTCTGATATCAGGATGGCAGGTTGCTTTCTTGTACAGCGTTTATCGGCGTAGTTTATCGAAGTGCTTAATACTAATAATTGCTATCTAATTGCTAGTTTAAAAATTTAAATATTTAAGTTCATACATGCAGTCGTTAAGAAAATACGACTTTAGAAACATTTGTATGAAGAGAAAGCACCTGATAAATAGAAATAGCAATGTCTTTTTTTTGTACAATGTCTTGTATACATGCGCAGGCGTTTACTTCGTCAGTAAATTAGTTTATGGTTTTCAAAACTACCCACAATAAAATTTATTTTATTTCAAATAGTCAACATTTTTCTTAACTGATAGATACAGTGCAGGTGAAGAAATTCTGTTTGACAAAAGGGAACGAATTTCATTAAACAATGGATCGTTAGGCGATGGTAAATCGGACTTACTTGAAAAATACTTTTTATATTGCAAAAAACGCATTCTTTTGCTCATCAAGTGGTACAACAAACTTCCTTCCTCTCTCTCATTATCACCACACGTAAAACAGGAAAAACTGAACCACAATAATTATAGTATATATTTAAAATCCAATATTTGATTTTTGTGAATTATTAAAAACATAGACTTATCTTTCTTACTATTTTCGTTCTACTTAGTTATTATTATTTTATTGTAGATAGTTTTGAAAACGATAAACAGATAAGACATTGTACAAAAAAAGACATTGCTATTTCTATTTATCAGGTGCTTTCTCTTCATACAAATGTTTGAAAAGTCGTATTTTCTTAACGACTGCATGTATGAACTTAAATATTTAATTTTTTTAAACTAGCAATTAGACAGCAATTATTAGTATTAAGCACTTCGATAAACTACGTCGGTAAACGCTGAACAAGAAAGCAACCTGCCATCCTGATATCAGAATGGCTGGTCTAATGGATTTTCAAAGGCCATGCCAGGATAAGCTAAGTGAATCTGCCCCCAGCGAGTTTTGGCTTGTAATTTTTTTTGATGATGTGGCTTTGTATTGGTAACAAGTATGCAAAATTTGAGCCCCCAAAAGTTTATAGTTTTAAAATAAAAAATAAAAAACGAAATATGATCTTTTTTCAATATATTTTTTTCTAGCCCGCCGATTTTGACGTACGTCACCTATAATGTGCATATAGTGAAGACAATTATATGACATTAATTATAGGATATATTGCCATACAAAAAAGAAAAAAAATATACAATGAAAATTTTCAAAATTTTTTTTTATTACTTTCTCGTCAGCGACACCTCCAAAATTTTTCACCAAAGCTAGCCTCTTTAATAAGCTACAAAATGAATGTATTAACATAATTTTACCAGGGGTATAACGGGGTGTTTTTTTTTAATTGAATTTATCACCGTACATTTTCTTTACCCCGCTCATTATTAAAATTAATCGATTAAAAACTCTTTAGAGAAACTTGTATGTTTATAATGAGCACTGGCCACTTGAAAAAAAAAAAATTTAAAAGTATTGATTCCTTTGGCACCGGTTATTCACATAAACTTCAAATATTTATCGGAAAAACTTTAAGTTGAAAATGGATTGCAGGAAAATAATAATAAAGAAATGCTTTGAGAAAAACGTTTAAAACGCTGTACAATATAGCAATGGAGTCTGTGGTAAAAATTATGTGGTATAAACATACAAGTTTCTCTAAAGAGTTTTTAATCGATTAATTTTAATAATGAGCGGGTAAAGAAAATGTACGGTGATAAATTCAATTAAAAAAAACACCCCGTTATACCCCTGGTAAAATTATGTTAATACATTCATTTTGTAGCTTATTAAAGAAGCTAGCTTTGGTGAAAAATTTGGAGGTGTCGCTGACGTGAAAGTAATAAAAAAAAGTTTTTGAAAATTTTCATTGTATATTTTTTTTCTTTTTTGTATGGCAATATATCCTATAATTAATGTCATATAATTGCCTTCACTATATGCACATTATAGGTGACGCACGTCAAAATCGGCGGGCAAGAAAAAAATATATTGAAAAAAGATCATATTTCGTTTTTTATTTTTTATTTTAAAACTATAAACTTTTGGGGGCTCAAATTTTGCATACTTGTTACCAATACAAAGCCACATCATCAAAAAAAATTACAAGCCAAAACTCGCTGGGGGCAGATTCACTTAGCTTATCCTGGCATGGCCTTTCTCGGAATATCTCACAGCTAGCAATTAATTAAAAAAAGCTAGCAAATACTAGCAATTTGGTAGCAATTCATGAATATACTCACCGGACCAGACGTCACAGGCGACCAGCCATTCTGACGCTAACGAACAATCTACGCAGCGCACGCAAGGAAAGCTCTTAAAAAATATTTTCCCGTTTTTGCAACATTTTTCATTGCTGCTCCAGTCATAGCGTGATTTAATATAGCCTATAGCAGTCCTCAATAAATGGACTGTTCAACACAAAAATATGTTTTCAATTCGAACCAAACAATCAAACAAATAAACCCTTCAGCTTTATAATATTAGTATAGATATAATATTAAACATGAAAAAGACAAGTGGCAGGTAACATATAGAGTGAGGAAATTAAAATGGAAATTGATTGGACATACACCAGAAACCAAAATGGTCCAAAATCATAACCACATGGTACCCACGTGATGGAAAAAGAAAAAAGGACGACAACGGAAAAGATGGGAAGATGAAATAAGAGAAATGGCTGGGGTTCTGTGGATAAGAAAGGCAATGGACAGGGAATCGTAGAGGAATCTAGGGTAGGCCTTTGGCAAAGGGCAAGCCGACACATAGTCATACGTACTTAACTTAATAATTTCAAAAATGTTTAAATAATTTTTAACGCAAATTTTGTTGCGAACAAATTACAATACAAATGTTGAAAAAATTTTCACGAGCTGAATTTGAACCTGCACCCTTCTGACATACCGGGTCAGGTGCTCTTCCAATTGAGCTATCGTGGTTCTAACAATTGCTCCAATCCCATACCAAATTTGAATAGTTCACCCATTAGTTAAAAAAAATCACCACTCACGTCATTTAATGTTAGCAAGGTTGAAGAAAAAATCAACGTAGGTGATTTTAAAGGTGCCACTCAGTTGATTTTTTCTAGTGATATCATTGCTCCTGACTCTCAGGAGACAGTGGCCTCTCTACTCTCTAAGCACCCACCTCCTACAGCAACACTTCGTCTCCCCGATCCACCCGAGTCTACGGATGCTTCGCCTTTGACCAACGAGGACGAAGTATTCAAATCCATTCTCTCTTTTAAAAATGGCTCTGCAGGTGGTCTTGATGATCTATTACCGCTGCACTTTAAAGATTTGATTTCTGGAGACGCCGGCAGAGTTCTTCTCACCAAAATTACCCAGCTTTGTAATGTCATGCTTGCCGGAAATGTTCCACAGAACATTACAGGCAGGCCTCTGGTGACAGGAAGGCTGGCAGCTACCTTTGCCAGCGTATTAGTTTGGCAATCCAAAGGGGCAATGTTGCCAGCATTCTTGGGACCGTTCCCATGAGCCCACAGTTGGAGGACATCTTTTATTTATAGGTCTTTAGTTTTTAATTTCTAATTATTTTTTCTGTTCTTTTTTTTCAAGTTAAGTTCTGTATTTAAGTTTGTTTAGAATAATAATTGACCTATAACTTTCCTACAACATGCCTGTAAATCTATTGCATAGAAAGAATTAGTTATTATTCTTCTTAACTCATCTTTAATATTTGTAAAAATATTATGATCGGATGTTAGTGACGATAGTTGTTGACATTGAATGGGCGCCTTTGGCTTTTAAAGTAAAAAGTGTTGAATAATTTCGGCAGGCTGGTTAGAACCACGATAGTTCAATTGGAAGAGCACCTGACCCGGTATGTCAGAAGAGTGCAGGTTCAAATTCTGCTCGTGGAAATTTTTTTAACATTTGTGTTTTTTGTAAAATGTTAATAATGTGTTGGAAATAAAGGCTTTATTATTATTATTGTTATTAACCAGGCGCATTTTAAAACCGTCCCTACAAAATATTATTTTTTAAGCTTTATCTTTATAAAGTATGATTATAATACAACACTAATATTTATTTATATATGTTATCAAGAACTGTGTGTAATTTGACCAGAATGCCTACTGAACGACTGCCTTTGTATAGCATTAAAGCAGCAGCAGAGTACATACATTGTACACTATTGTTTATACAACAGTTACAACAACAATTACAATAGTTAATACCAAATAACAGTAAACAGTATTATAAAGGAAAACAGTTATAACAAAAATACTAATGGCAATAACAGCAAAATAAAAAATATAAATCACAAATTGGTAGATTTGCACACTCGCAAAATGTTATACAACCATTTTGGATACATCACTGGCTTAGCGAGATGCCATCGGAGACAGTGAACAAATGATACGAATGGTGTTCCCCTCGGAGAACCTAGCAGGCGACGGGACTACGCTTCTGTGATGCAACCCCATCTAAAAACTCTGAGCACGTTTCATTCAGACAGCTTGATGAACGCTTTATAGTACGAGAGGGGACCGTAAGATACCCAAATCACTTGATACTAAGATAAGCGCTATGGCACACGTTTAGAAAAGTGATGCTTAGCTTGGATAAATTAGTCAATGGATACCGATTTGGCCGAAAGTGCAAAAAAAGAGGCTACTTCT